>APFE030121821.1:2531-19449 GCA_000404065.3 Pinus taeda | reverse complement strand
CTCCATGGTTCAAGCTTGTGTAAAAATGAACCCATACCCGATGTACATCTCGTGATTGCCATTTTTATCCTCTCAATTATGCTAGATGAGCCTTGGTTATTTCATTCCATTGCCACCATCTCTTTGGCCGATCATATGCTTTCACTCAGTTGCTTTTTTCCTTTCCTGAGGAAACGCAACAATGAGTGGTTTTATTAGCCAGCCTCTTGACCATTACATGTTTTGAGCAGTTCCACCATTGCCGGAACCAGTTGCTACCCTTTATACCACTCATTCCTCTAGGATGAGTCACTTTTAAGCTCTTTTCTGACTCGTAAAATATGAAAAGATTGTCGAGTATTTTTTCCCTTTTTGACTCGTTAAAGAGAATAAAAATGGAGGTCTGCTTTCAGCTCTTTTCTGACCGTTTAAAGATGAAAATATTGTCGAGTTATTCCTCTTGACTCGTTTAATGTAAATAAGAGGAAGTCGCCTTTAAGCTCTTTTCTGACCGTGTAAAGACGAAAAGATCGTCGAGCCCTTGTCGTTTTAGGCTCGTTAACGGTTACGAAACGACATGATTTCAGTCGCTTTTTTACTTTTTCAGGTCGAAGTCACTAATCATGAAAAGTACTCCTCGATCGTAATGGTCGGGCGGTTCTTTCGAGTATTATTTTATACCTTTTCGGGCTCAAGAGACACAACTTTACGAAAAAGGACTCCCCTGGAGTTTTCTTTTCTGCTGTCTTTTCAAACTCTCTAAACATGAAAAGACGCCGAGTTCTCCCTTTGTCAGACTCGTTAAAATAGGATGACATTGGATTCAATCGAAATGACGTTACTCGAGTTTCCCCTTCCTAGGGCTTGTTAAATGTACTAGGATGGATTTTCCCGAAGGGTGAACTTATGTTACAATCATATGCTATTCCCTTCAAGCTTGTTAATAAAAAATAATTGGGGCACTCGACAGAAATGGTGGGGAAAATGGAACCAGAATCATTGTCATGTCGGCAACATGTCGCTCTTGAACATGGCACTTGTCTGCATTCTTGTAAGGGTGGGGACATCTCATCTCGTGTTTCACTTGCTTCCGTGGGTTTGGGTGATCCTGTTTGACCTCTCTTGTGCTCTTTGCCTTGTCACCATGACCATTGATCTATTGATGTCAAATACTGCTAGGTCCATTGTCGTGCTACCGATATGTTCAAGAGAAGTTGACCTCTGCAAAATATCAACCTCCCTCTGATAACTCGTATGATCCTGATTCACAAAAACATTATCTTCCTCTGTCTCGCATCGATGATGTGGGAAACACTATTGCCCAACTTCGGTCAAGGTCACTTCCTATCGAATTCAGCTCATTATCCAGGAAGCTGATCTAGAGACTCCCTTCTGGTGCCTTGGAGCCTGCATACCTCAATGGTAGGTTCTTCGCACTCGACGCGAGGTTTTCATCATTGGTCTCCGGTCGGATGATTCTATGGGTGTTCGATGCCAGCTCAGTGATTCACATGCCATAGATTGTACCTATAGTACCTTGAGGGCCATTGTCATTATTGGTGGTACCTCTCGAGTCTGTTAACAGCTTTCATCATTGGCTGGTAATCAGACGGTGTTCCTACATGATTGACTTCAGCTCATATATTTGCATTCTTGAACTTTTACTTTGTTCGGGTTGAGATGGAGCGCAAGACCCTGGATTTTGTCTGTTGGAATCCAAGCTGCGATTTTGTGGATTACTATGATTGTTACATGACTCGTTCATTGGATGGTTGCACCCACGCCTGAGTCTATTTATCGATCCTCACTGGATGGCTACGCCCATACCTTGGATCTAGATTATTATGTACTCTACTATGGATGGATGCACCCATACCACACATATCATGTATTTGAGATATCGGTTGTACTTCTCCACGCAAGTTTTTCGGTGGCAGTGTTTTCAGTTGGACATGTTCTTGTAAAGCATTTCACCCCTCTCTCTCTCTCGGGCCTCATGCTTTAGGGGGCATCTGTTACACAGCAATTTGTCACCGTCCCTGCTACCCCTGTCCCATATCTTGGAGGACTCATTTTGGGACCTATGAGAAGTGACATGGCCTAAAAACACTTGCATTGCATTCCTCTGAACATGAGCTTTGTTTGCCCTGAAGACATCTCTTGCTGAAAAACCCTAAAGATAGCTCTTTTTCATTGGCGCAGTTCCATAGTTCAACCCTCATGCCAAGGGGGAAAATCCTCCAAAGAGGGTACGCCAATTGGCACTCTGTCATAGAGTCGCACATGTGCCAACCATATTAAGAGGTGTTTTTTAAAATAAATGGTGGAAGTTTCGTCCTAACACATTCCTGGACTGCTATCTATCTTGAGTTGGGTGGTTTGGCTATGGATTTCCATAGTGAGGACGTGGTTTGCCACCTCTCATGGAAGCTTCCTTGATGATATGGCCAATCCCATGATTATTGGTTATAATCCCAACTCCCCTTCCTCCATCTATAAAAGCTTGCCCATTTCCTTTGCAAGCTAGTTTTTAGTTTTTAGTTCAGAGTTTCAGAATTCCCAAATTCCCAAGAGCTTCATGCTGCAAGAGCCTTCTTGATTCCCTTAAGGCCAAATCCAAGAAAGGAGACTATTGTCCAGATCCGAAGAGAGAGGCTTGTCCTTATTCCCGACAGGCTTTGCGAGACATGTTTCGCTGACGACCCGCCAAAGGAGAATCCAACATCAAAACATTGGTTGTACTCTCCTTTGATTGATTATCAATGAATGACTATTGGTTATGGTTCCACTCTTGTTATTATTTATGATGATGATGAGTTATGTCTTTTCTGACTGACATATAGTTGCGTATACTGGATTTTATGCTTGCGTTTGTATTGTTTTTTGCATGTGCAGGTGTCTATTCAAGGAGATCGTGAGAATTGTGATCTACTGGAGCAGAGGAACGAGAGCACCACCTCTCCTACAAATAATAGCGTTGGAATCTAGGTAGGCCTTCATCGCTGGTCTATTTATTTGCAATTAGGAACTTGCGCTATAGCGCTTGACGATTGTTGCGAGACCAGGTCTGGACTAGTAGGGATCACCTCTGTCTGCAGAGGGGATTTACCTCTTCAACAACACCCTAGCTGTGTACTAGGATCTATGCATACTGACTGGCCAATGGCTAGCCCAGTATGCATCGCACCTTTCGATGTACACAGGGTGCGATGGGGGCAGAGTGAATTGTTCAAACCCTAGAGGCTCAGGAAAACAAGGAAACATGCTCAGAATTCAAAAATAAATGAATGTACATGAAGATAACAGGTTTAGCTCCTACCTGGTCCAAACGGTGCCAAGAATCGTCCACAGAATCTCCCGGAATCAGCTAGTGAAAATCAAGGGGGAAAACACCTCCAAAGCTCCAACAATCTCATGTTCAAATGAAATGGTAAAATGAGGGGTAAAAACCAGTTTTAAGTTACTTTTCACATAATTTGAGTAGGGTTTTAGTTTTTTAACTCATTTTTCAAACATGTATTTTCATTTCTAATCGGTTTGATGGAGCAATTGAATAGGTAGTACAACCATCAAAAGAACATAGTTTTAACAATGGGTCGAATATCAATGACCATGATCACGAGTAGTTTTTATGCGAAGTTCAAGCTTGTTAAAAATTAAACCTAAGCAATGAGCAAATGTTCCCCCAGAGTTTAAGCTCACTAGAAAATGAACCAACCTCTGGTAAATAACCATTGAGAATGCATTATCATCAGTTTTTGAGCCCTGGTCATGTTCCTACCATCACCTCCACTCTGTTTTAGCCGATCATGCGCCTCCATTTGATTGTTTACCCTTTTGAGGAACAACTGTGAAGAGTGATTCAGCTAGCCATCCTTGTGACACTGCCATGATTAGAAAATTCCAAACCTTACCTGGAATTAGCAGCTACCTGAATATATCACTCGTTCCTCAAAGACGAGTTTCCTTTAAGCTCTTTTCACCTGACTCGTAAAATATGAAAATATTGCCGAGCAGTTGGCCTCTCCAGCTCGTTAAAGCTACCAGGAGTGTTATCCCTCCTCTAGATTTTAACCTTTTTGGACTTGAGGGATTACTACACAAAAAGATCGAGCATTTTTCTTGTTCGGCTCGTTAAAGCTATCGAAAATTCATCCCTTTCTTATTATTTTATAATTTTTCGGACTTAAGGGATTATATGACGAAAAAGGATTACCGGAGTTTTCTTTCCGTCCCTTTTTAGACTCTCTAAAAATGAAAAAGGACCAAGTTGTCTTTGTCTTTAAACTCATTAAAACAAATAGCGACAAACTTGTCCATGCAGACAAGAACGAGTTTCACTGTCGCTAGGCTCGTTAAAACATAGCGACGAGTTTGCCCGAAGGGAAAATTAAAGAAGAAGCATATGTTATCCTCCTCAAGCTTGACAAAAATAAAGAGGTACTCGTCAACAATGACTGGGGAAAAATTGGGAAGAAAACTTGAAGAAACTTTATTGGTAGTGAGTTGCTCTTGAACATGACGCTTTCACTCCATCACCATGATTGAGTCAGGTTGGGTTATTCCGTTCACCGATCATATTACCATTGGTCCACCGTACCATCCATCTTTGGGGTTAACGCTACCAATCCATTTCAGTGTCACCGATATGTTCAAGAGAAGTCAATCAGAGAATTCACCAACCCATCTTGTGTCTCATCCGCTACAATACCTTCACGTTCCATCCTTTCATGACCACCACCCTGAACCCTATATCGTCAGATCGTTTTCACCTCCAAAATCATTTGCTCCATTTCGTGTCGTAGATGTGGGATTCATTAAGGCCCTCCTATGATGAGTTACTTCTTGTCGACAACAACTCATTATCCAAGAAGTCAACCTTAGAACAACCCTTTCAGTACTTTCAAGCTTACATGCCTCAATGGCAAGTTTCTCACTTCTGGCAATAGGTTTTCATCAATGGCCTTTGACCGAAAGATTTTGCGTGGTGTTCGACACCAAGTCCTTTTTTCATACCATGTGAATTGTACTATAGTACCTTTAGGGTCATCATCTTATCGATGATTCCTCTCACGCCTGTTAAAAACTTACATCATTGGCTGGTAATCAAGCGATGTCTTTCCATGTTTGACTCCAGAACATTTTTCACGTGGATCGACTTGTACTTCGGATGAAGATTGGACAAGTTTGAAGACCCCGGATCTAGTTTCATCCATCCGGGCTGTGATATATTCAGGAAAATAAAGACATCAAATGTACACCATTGCTGCACACATGATCATCCAAATCAAAGGATGATGGCTCTACTAGAATCATCAATCTGCCACACAGACGGTTATCTGTCCTATGTACATGAAAATGAATTTATAAGCTGAGCATGGGAATGCCTGCCTCAGCTAGATCATGAAAATGTTATGAATATAATGTATTGTATTGTATCTTATTACAGGTCGCCTTCCAGTTCGAAAGAACCTCGGATCCTCATGATAAAGCATTTCACCCGACATCAAAGATCTACGACCTCATGCTTTAGGGGGCAACTGTTGTAGACATATTTAGGCATTGCAACCCCAATCACATATGTCCATAAACCAAGGGCTTCTAACTCCCTAAAAGTGTTGTTTCATGCCCTAAAGGAACAAGGTCAGCTGATTACATCATCTCCCATAAGTTCTCCGCAGAAAACTGCTAAGAACTGGTCAAAACTGGACCATATAGACTGCCTAGTGCAGAGGGTGCGATGCATCTCACCTACTCAGTGTAAAAAGTGTGATGCATACTGGAAATCCCTTTTGTAGGGTGTGATGGACGAGAGTAGACAAATGGCAGAGATAGTTTGTAAGGTGGATGATCATGGAATCTTCCAGAAACTTCTCCTGTTACACTTGCCTCTCTGAATTCACCCAGGGATGAGTAAGAGATCATCAATCTCCAAGTGGAATCAAGAACTATCAGAGAGAGGAAACTAATCAAAATCCCAGAAGCTGACTCGCCCCCCTACAATCACCTATATATGGATCCCTCATCCCAGAGATCCAGAGGCTAGAATCTTGTATCTTGTAAGGAAGTGTTGTTGGTTTCATGGTGCAATATCATAGTGTTGGTTGATCTAAGCTTTTCATGAGGTGAAGAAGGGCTTTCATGCTGGGAGGATGACACTGGGTCAGATCAATGGGTTGTAATCCTCTCTTATAACCTCTATATTAATAAAGCTATTCAAGTTTTCCTCCACATTCTTGTATGTTACCTGATGTATGCATGTATGTGGTCAATATATATCTGGTCCTATATTGTTTATGACTGTAGATCTCTACACTTTGAAGGTATTATGCTGTCTTGACTTTACAGGTACTCTTTGGAGTGGAGTGGTCAAGGGAAGAGCAGTAAACATCTATCAAAGAGGAGAAGGAACAAGCAGAGAACCAAGCAAAAGATCAAGGTTGGTATTCTTTGATCCTCTCCTATCTACTTCTCATAAAGGAAAGCAAAAGTAACTTTAATCTGTTTGTTTCTAAGATAGCTACTCGTCTTAGTGGGACTAGCAGCTCTGCATAGACACTAGATTTCCTGATAACAATTGTTTTGTTGAGTTAATGATTGAGGTAGCTAATGTCCAAAGTGATCAGTGTGCTTTTTTTAAAATTCTCCATACTTAGTATAGGAATTGAGTTGGGAGTTTATGCATTGTTTTCAAGAACTTAGAACATTGTTAATGCATAGTCGAGAGTAAGGAGTAATTTTTATCTTTCAATGGTTAATAACTAGTGATTTCATACATATTGTTGACAAATTTCGGGATTAGTGTTTATGATTTTATTTCTAAATATTGTTTTGGAGTGCATGATTAGAGCATGGATTGATTAAGTGTAGGAACTCAAGGTATGAGAAAATATTTTAGGGTTTTATTTTCCAGGTTGTTGGAGTCATTCTATGGAATTTATAGTGTTGTGCATCGAAGTTCATAGAACTTGGTCTGATATTAAATGTTCATCATAAATATAACTTATACTACACCCAACATTCTGGCTTCGTTGCCGAGGTGGTGCTTAGGCGATTGAACTTGGTAACCTGTTGCAGTTTGGTTTTCTCTTTATATAGTTTTTCTTGCAAGTTTTTGTTTCTTTCCTACACATTTTGTTTTCATTTTTAGGGTGTTGTAAGACCACCCCCCCCCATGTATATAATAATCCATATTATGACAAGATACACTAACTATCTTGTTGATAATAAAAAATGGTATTTCGAGGAATTTTTCAATGAGGATTTTGAGGATAATATCAATCATTTAATGCACCTATTTCACTAATCAATTCGAAGGAATATTCAAATAAGGAGTCTTGAAGTAGTGCATTAAGAACCTGTTCTATTTTTGGATGAAGTGACACACACCATTTCCTTTGAATTCCCTATCAAAGATCTAGGAGGAGTGGTACAAATGCACATTATTCCCCTATCTTCTCTACCACAATTTCATGGTTTGGCAAACAAGGACCCAGATACATTATTATTTGAGTTTGAACTAATTTGTAGAGGATATTTTTATTGTACTAGTGCTCAAAGGTTGCAAGTATTTCCTCTTGGTCTTAAAGGAGTAGCTATCCAACTATATGATGAGCCTTGGAGGGAACTACATTCAAACGTGGGATGACATGAAGAATGTGTTCTAGAAGAAATATCAAGACTAATATCAGGTTAGTGAAGATATTTTTGGAATGATACAAGGGGAAGATGAAAATTTTGAGGAATTGCAATCCTCCTCTCATTCAATACCCCACCTTATGGCCACACTAGCCCTCTCCCTGAAGCTAGATATTCTCGTAGCCTCATGTATGGTTTGGAGCCTCATCTCTAGGGAAATTCCCTATAAAAACTCTATTACCTAAGCCACAATAGCTACATTCTCATAAAATTCACCACCATGTTATCCTTCTTTATGGCCCCAACTATTTCTGCAACCAAACCCTAATTTTAATAATCAAGTTGCACATAAATTTAAAACACCTATTTTTCTTATGCACTCCCCTATTGAATGTAATGTCATATCTTTTAGAGAGGGGAGAGGAGTGAATTCAGGAAGTTCCCCTATTACCACACAACATTTACCTCACGATTAAACTTTAATCAATAAACCATTAGAGGAGAAATATATGATTGAAACTTGTTCAAAAACTATTGTTGAAGCTCATGAATACTATTAAGAGATAAACAATATAATTTCCCTTAACCATCCTTGTTAATATAAAGAGAGAAAACATCAAGCTATGGAAGACTTGTACAAGTTGGAGAACCATGAATATGTGGGTCCTATTCAAGCATAGTTCCAAACAATCATCAAAACACCCCATTCTCTCATCATTAAAAAATATTGGTACCATATCAAGTTCAAGCAACTTGTTCCTCATCCTCCAGTAAGTGTTGAAGTTTAAATTTTGAACCCAAGCATGAGTATGTTTTGTATTTTCTTATGCACATGGTTACATTGGAAATACTCCTACACTTGAAGGAGATATTCCTCTCTTTAAATTAGGGTAGGCTAGTATAATAGCAGTAAATAAATATGTCATCTAAAATAAAACATTTACAAGAACACCGTTGAAAATGCAATTCCCTAAGGCAAAACTATTGGAACTTTCCTTATTATGCACTCTTGTGGTAAATATTGTCAGAATAAATTCACTCTTAATACCTCATATATTGTAAAGTTACAATGATCATTGATTGGATGGCTCTTCTTCATATTTTTTGGTCATCCATGTAGTCATTTGGGGGGACTTGTCATTGTTATTCTTAATACTTTCCATTTATAAGTCCAAAACCCTAACCCTAACCTAGCCACTTAATCAAATTGTCATCCAAGAAATATTTTCAAGTTTCTCTTTGAAGGTATTAATGAAAAAACCTCCTATGGTGGACTACTCCTGTAAAATCCTAATGACCTCTCATGATAACCCTAACATGATTAACTCGAGGAATATTTTAATCATTATCTAAGATGATTTCTTTAAAATGAGTATTTAGGGTGGAAATACCAACTAGTAAGGATTAATCAATAAAAACTTTTCATTCCATCCCATCCTCTTAAGGAGCATATTTTCCTCCCTACCTATTGAGCAACCTATTTAAGGTTAATCATAATTAGAGGTTATTTTAAAATGATTGTTTGAGGGATAGGAGGTCTCATTATGGGTTGACCTAACATGTTCATGGGGCATAACAAGAGTGACATTTTCGCTACTAGTCACTAAGCCATGGTAATGGCTTTTAGTTGAAAAGCTAGAAGAAAAGAGTTCTCATCACAAGCTGACTTTCTCATTCTTGTTAGTTGTTGCGAAGGATATTGTTGTTAGCCAGACACCAATCCAGGACAATGACCTTCCATTAATTTCTAAACCAATGTAAATGTTTTTAAATGACTTTGAATCTATATCTAATAAATGGGACACAAACCTTTCATTGGGTTAAAAGGCATACATATCGAGGCTATAAACTCTTCTTGATAGTAGTGGCCATGCATGTGGTATTAAAGTTAATCTTAATCTATGGTTTACATAGTCATACTTGTCTTTCCCTAAAATTATTATCATATCTCTCTAAGAATGGCTTTAATATCCTTCCAGTAATGTACTTTGGAGTTCTATCTTTATGAAATAAGAATGTTTTCATGGATGTGGGATATTTAGTGCAAGTGATTCACTTTTCGCAGACAAGAGGAACTTCAACTATATGTTGGATAATGGTAATATGGTCACCCTGGGAAGGTATCATTTTGTTATTTTTATTTTTCCATGTTTCCATCCATGTTTAACACCATGGATTTGAAATGATGTCAATTTTACTTGTTGTGAGGATATTGAGGTGAAGAACTATTGATTAGGTTTTCTCCCGAGATGCTTGTCAAATTTTCGATGGCTGGATGTTTTATGATGACACTATCCATACAGTAAAAACATTGTTAGCATTCCTTCACTATCCCTAGTGTTAGTCACTATTTTGGAATAATAAAGGCTAGTCTTTACATTACTGAATCTCTGGTCATGTGCATTTCTTAGCTTATGGATGTAAAGGAATTTGACATCATATGACACTTACCTACATGCTCTTTCTCAATTATCCCTTTAGTTTAAGTTAATGCATCACGATTCTAATAGCAAAACCCTAGCCATACTATTAACTTTGGTCTTTGTCAGAGGTTTTGATTGCATGAGGACATGCAATATGATCGACATGGGGGGTTGCCACGACTCTATTTTGTCTAGTTTTATACAACTTTTTGCTCTGAAACCCCTCATGGTTTTGCTTAGATTTTATGGTCACTGACATCATTTTGTGCATTCTTGGGTCAATTATCTTAAATTCGAGCATTATAAGGTAAATTTATATTATTTATAATATTTACTTTGTTTCAATAAGAATTACATCAAATTGTTGTTAAGGAAGGCTTAATTGTGTCAAGGTTCCAAATATGTTGCACTAGGTATTGCAATAAAATGAGGAGGACATATGCGTGATTGATGGGTATACAAATCACCATGTTGAATTTTTTAATGGATGACTTGTACATGATAATGTTAGGTCAATCACACTCAAAAGATTGAAACTAGTTCAATTCCTGCACCAGTTTTTGTTTTTTGCATGGGCCTGCACTAATCTTGTGCGTGTGCACTAATTTAGGGCTTCGAATATTGGCACATTTTTAGGAAAATATAGGAATGGTTTTATTCGTAATGATGTTTTAAAACCTCCACATAAGTTATAATGCACCCAAGTCACATGGATCAATTTTTAGAAACTAATTGATGCTACAACCCAAAATTTGTAGCAGTTTTCAAATTGCCAAATTTATCATTGATTTTCATGCAGATGAGGATGAACCCTAGAATTAGTAAACTCAGGTTTCATTGAAAACATCGAAAATTACTCTCCCTTTGAACAATTTTCCAAAATTCATCACATTTTGAGAGTTACATAGGGTTCTTTGAGGCAGTGTTAAAAAAAAAATCATTTTTCCAAAATTTCCAAAATCATGCCCAGAAATGCAAAATCAACATATGGAACAAAAATTTCCTTGCACATATCTGAAGATAACTTGTGGTTACACTGACCTAACCTTCCTCAATAGTTGTTAAGATTTGTACTAAAATTTTTCATGATTGATTCTATTGTTAAAGTCATTGTTTGTAATCTAATTTATATAAAAAGAGAAATATGGCTCTAGGATAGCAAGCCATTCCTTGTACTCTCACATTGTTGGGCTAAGTTTTACGGGTTACTTCCCTCTTATCAACTGGATTTGGGCTACTATAGCTCATGATGTATCTGGACTGAGTTCTATTAATACAAAGAGGTAAATTTCAAGTTTCCTTTTCATTTTTTCTTACAATTTGTTAATTCTTCTCTCTTATCTATAAATTAGTATTTACTTAAAGAAGGTGCAAGATGGTTGGTTAGGGCCCAACTAGTCAATATTGTCACACCTTTGTTGGATAGTATTATGTGGCTCATTTTTTAATATAAAACGTTGTGGTGTTCATGTCTTTTTGTGTAACTTTTTTTAGTACTCTTTCATTTCTCTTAAAGTACTTCATCTCATTTGAAGTTGTAAATTGCATGTGGTTTGGAAATTTCATAGCTTAGATCTGAGAAGGAGTGTTTGCATCCATTCGAAATCTTTTTGAGTTGTCATTTTTTTTTAAGTTAAGTTGTGTGAAAATTGATTTTGGAATCATTAAGGTTTGATTACTGTCATATTTGAACTCGTGGTTTCCATTTGTGCATTGCCAGCTTTGATCTAGAAAAAACCCTTGAGAAAACCTAGATCTAGCATTGGTTTATGAAATATTTTCTTCTCTAAAATCTTGTTCTATCATTACATGGTCTGGGTTGTACGAGATCGACTATGAAGAGGTTATTATTTATATATGTGACTTAGTGAACTGTGAGAATTTTACTTGAAATTAATTCTTTGGGTATAGGCTGCTTTGGTTCAACAATCTGATATCACTTTTAATAAAGTTTTCTTCAAAATCCTTGAGTTTTTCCAGATCTGAAATACCAAACATATTTTTATAAATATTTCCATGGTTCATAACACAAGTAAACAAATAATTGGAGCGTTCAAACCCTAAGTCTTCTATGATGACTTAAGTCACATTCAACAGTTACAACATATTTCCAAGTGTAAGATCTGACCTTGTTTCTTTTTCCCACCAATATTTGTTTATTGTTATGATTCCACCCTCTTGTTTTGAGAAATAGAGTCATAATGAGGATAAGTCCTTGTACAACCTAGTCATCGGAGATCAGTTGGTTTTACACAAGTTCTTTGGAATACAGTATGACTAGTCAGTTACTGTAATTTGTTTAGATGGTACATGTATAGAACAAGTATTTATGGTGTTTTCAATGAACTAGTGTGAAAAGGTTTGCTAAAGAATTGATTTATCAATTTATCATTGCTCTTTCAGAGTTTTGTTCTTAATTTGATTTGATTTTCTTTTGCAAATATTTCCCTTAGACACAATTTTAAATCTTTGGTTTGAGATACCTCTGGAAAAGAAGACATAGTGTCATCTTTTCCATTATGAAGATTTATTCATTTGGTTAAGTACACCAGGATCACCACACTTTACTTTTGAACACACAAAGGATGAAAAGTTAAAGTAGTGCAGGAATTAAAGCATAAAGAGTGAGAATATGCATTAGTATAGCAATCTAAAAGTGGAATTGATATAGTGTAGGAATGTTTAAAAACATGATTGGATTCCTTTAAGCATTCTTTTGGAATTATGGTATTGAGGCCTGTGTTCTTTTTAGTTTTTTTGATCATTTATTTCATTTGTGATCTCACTTGGCTTGATGAGTTAATGAGTGAAGTACCTAGTGTCCAAAGTGATCAGTGTGCTTTTCTTTTAGATTTACGATAGTATAGGAATTGTGTTGGGAGTTTATGAATTGTTTTCAAGAACTTCGAAGATTGTTAGTGCATAGTCGAGAGTAGGGAGTGATTTTTATTTTTCAATGGCTAATAAATAGGGGTTACTTGCATATTGTTGACAAGCTGTAAGATTAATTTTTATGATTTTATTTCTAAATATTGTTTTGAAGTGCAAGATTAGAGAATGGGTTGATTCAGTGCAAGAACTAAAGGTATGAAAAGATAGTGTAGGGTTTTACTTTGTAGGTTGCTAGAGTCATTCTTTGGCATTTCCAGTGCTCCACCTCAAACTCCACTGAATATGGATTGACATTAAATGTTGGTCCATCAACATACCTTATACTACACCAAACAATCATTATTTCAAATTTGATCTCATGCTTTCGATTTCATTTTTTCAAATCTCAAAATATGATATGTTATAAAGATAAATGGGCAGTTAGATATTATTGGTGTTTCAATGAATATTTGTTAGATGATTTAAGATTTGAATTAATTTAAAATTAAATTAAATACATACATACACACATACACCATACACTACACATACACATACACATAACACAAAACACATACACATACACATACACATACATAATACATATATATATAAATCATATAATATATATATATAATATTATCTATATATATATAATAATATATATATATTATATATATATTATTTTTTTTAAATTTAATTTAAAATTATAAAAAAATTAAATTAAATTTATTTTAGTAATTTTTTTTAAATGGGTAGATTTATATTAGTTTAACTTGAAACAAGCCAACTTCTTTACAATTAGAGACAATTTTTCATCATCAAAGTTCTAGTCTTGTTCACAACAAAAAATACATCTACACTACCTAGTTTTAACTATACTATTAGCAAGGACCGCCTTCTAGAGCCTCCAAAAGACTCCATAGATTACTACATACATACATAACATTCAAAAATTTACATATTAAACTAAAATCTACTTTCTTCCTCCCTTTGCAGCATCATAGCATTCCATTGGCTCCTCGTCAATTTCCATCTATAGTGGGAACATAGGTATAGGGGATTCAATGACCTGCCAAGCATCGTGATCATCCTAGGAAGAAAATTCTTTATTTCGAAGACCTATTTGAGAACACCCAGGGTCAAATTTTCCACTTCTACCTCAATTATGTTCACTTTGATGGTCAAATTTTCTAGTTTGGTGGCAAAATTCTCTCCGAGAGTTGAAGATGCTCTACATCCTCTCGCATATCCTCTGGATGACGAGAGACCAGAACGAAGTGGGAGTGAGCCTCCTAGATGATTTTTTCACTAACCTTGTTGATAAGAGCTGACAATTCTACCTTAACTGCCTCCAATTGTTCCTCTGTCATGTTCCCATCACCATTACTAACTGAATATTCCATGACACCGATTGGTTTTCTTCTAATTGTAACCAACAACATTCTAGCAAGCTGAATGATTCCTTTATAATATATACCATGATCCAGGCCTCCTCTGGATTTTAGCTCTGCACATTGAATGATGATATTTCTTGTTTGAAACAAAGTTTCTCAAGATTTCGTCCCTGCTACCGCCATTCTTTCCACACTTGTAAATTTATCTTCTCCAGAGTGAAAGGAGTACTTCCCATGCTTGGTCTGAGGTGGATATTTAATACTTCCTCTAAGTGGAATCCACTTGCCGTTCAACATGACATTTTTATACCATGGGTTCCAAATGGAGCATTTATCCTTTCTCTCCTCCGCATGATTATTTCAGTCCTCGAGGACCTGCATTATCTTGGGCTTTGAGGAGATCATTAAGAGTCTGCTAGCCCATGGTTTTCTCTGTTTCCTTGTAGAGTGGAACGTGAACCATACACCCTACAAATTCATGGAAGATTATATATATATATTTCACCTTGGTCATTTATGATGATTCCTTACCCAAGGTTCACTCCCTTATTAGCTTACCTGTGCACTGCTTGAGTATTCTCCCTCTTTACATGCTAAAATTCAAGTACATCTAATCTCTTGGAAAGCATCTAAATTCGATAGTATATCGACAACATGTTCTCTTATGGGATTTTGGAGAGATTGTGGCCCTTTTGAATTGTGATCATTGAGTCTCCTAGTACACATAAGTCTCAAATTCCTCTGGATATTTCTATATTTTGTCCTTGCCAAAGGGCTAAGTCCTCTACTTGGTTATTTAATGTCTTTCTTAGTCCACAAGAAAATTTCTTCTCCTTTTTCTATCAGGGCCATAAAGCACCCCTTCCTCTCCTGCCTCCCCAATATTTCCTTTTAATGCTCCATCGAAGAAGAGTTGATGTTTTCCTAAAGAGCCTAGCTAATCAAAGAATTCGTCCCCTATTAAATGAATCAGAAAGGAGGATTGACCTGATTGGGGCTTGAAGCTTCCATGATGACAAGACAACCTACTAAATTTAAGCCATTATTTTTCTTCATTCGAGAGACTATCCAATTTTTTTGGATCGAGCCCCCTTGAGGAGATGATTTCAAAGAGAAATAGGGTGGTCTTCATAGATGTTGAGGTAGAATTCAACTTGATATTTTGAAAATTTTCTTGATTGTGAGAGAGCCATATTGCCCAACAGAGATATTTAGGGATGGAATTCAACATCTAAATAATATTGAATTAGGGTTTTGGATTAAAGAGTAGGAGGATTTCCATATTTTGAAAAAATTTTACCAGTCCTGTGGAATATATTAAATTTGGCCCACTAGATGCAAGGCAATATTCCAGACTTTGAATGAGATGGGGCATTGATGAAACACATGATTAATGTCCTATTCAACTTCTTCATAGAGAAAACAAGGAAAATGCCCTTATATTTTCCTCTTTTTCAAGTTCTCCACAGTCAAAATATTCCCATGAACTAGTCCCTAGCAAAAAGTGTTGATCTTGGGAAGCCCATCTTTGTTACAAATATTACCCCACAACCTAGAGGGATGAGGATGAGGAAGTTGTTTCAATAGCGTTTCATACCATTCTTTGACAATATACTATACCTTCTTTTCTCCTGTCCATATTCGATGATCCAGGTGGTGAGGAGTTATATGCGCATGTCCTTTTAAATATTTGAGCAAAGGAAGCCATGATTGAAAAAGATGTGGTGGACAACTTAGAAGTGTTATCCCTTCCAGAGGCCATCAACTTCCCATACTGAGATGTCAGCCAAGTTTTGTAGAACCTACTCCTCCATCCAAAGAGATTTTTCTAACTTTGTGATCTCCATTAATCAAATGGGATGAAGGCACCCAATCTTTTCAAATATGAATACATCCACCATTCCTCGATTGCTAGTCGAGATTCTCTAAAAATAATAGTGATCCAGGTGGATGTTGGTGGCCACCCACCTATCCCATTTGGACCCCTGCAACTGTCTCTTTCAGTTTTTCAGTTTCCGTAATTGTAGCACAATATACTATTTTTAGCAGTTTTTTTGGTTCCTGAACTTTCAGAGCCGTTTTGAGGCCCTAAAAGACGTTTTTTGGGGAATTTGGGGGAAACATGTGTCCATGGACAGATGTTTCCCTTCCCAAAGTGGTAGTTCTCGGATATATCTTTCTAACAAGCTATCATACGTGTCAAACAGAGATTGTATGCCAAAGTTACGACCCCGGGAAATTGATGTACCAATTTACCCAAAACGGGGCCCACAATTTGGTATTTCATCTTCTAGGGTTAGGTTTTGGAATGTGAAGGGTTTTTCCATTTTTTCTCAACAATAAATAGGCCTTCGAGCCTCATTGTAACACAGTTCAGGGGCATGTAGCCACACATCTCTTCTCAGAGATAAGCTGCCATCGCCCTAGCTGGTTTATTTCCATTTCTGGTTGTAAGCATATTTTCGGTATTTTCCATTAATGAAATGAAGTATTATTTCCGCTGCATCTCTTTATTTATGGTTATCACATCTCGGTATTTATGGTTATCTCTGTAATCTATTGTGTTCCTATTTAAATCTGGATCAGTGGTATCAGAGCGGTCTGCTTTTT
>APFE030121819.1:0-19100 GCA_000404065.3 Pinus taeda | reverse complement strand
ACAGAACCCAACCTACTAGGTGTGATCTGACAAAGATGATGCATGATCTAGAGAGAGATAAGGGAACTATGGTCTCAAGGAGTGTCAGGTGCTACAGATCGTAATATACATAAGGGTCTAATAGTAGTACTCAGCCCAATATTTCAGGGCACTAACCGAGGAGGATCAATTGTACCCTTATACGTACAACCTGACTACCCTATCGTACATGCGAGTAATCTCCTCGAGTGATTTTCTCGGTGTATTGTAGCAGCAAGATGGCCGACAGTTTATCTATGGCGAGGTTTCAAGAGAGCCTAGGGGACTTCCAATATACCCAAAGGGTACTTGGAAGACAGTCCATGGGCGGTTCTATCTAATACGCTACTACTCTAAGGGTACCCACAGGGGTTACAAGGGAGTCCAACAAGTGTGACCACCTCTTGTATTTCTTGCGTGCATGCCTCCCCAAATCCACAGGTTTATGTGCTCAACGATAGATCCCGTGGTTTAAAGACGCCGAAACACGTCTCTAGCCAAAAAAAAAAATCTGCTAAGAATGGAGATCCCACCGGCCCTCGAAAGTGCTCTGATACCACTTGTTATGCTATTGACCCGCAAGAAGATACCAGAATACCAATTATGCAAAGAAATATACCCAAAACATAGAAAAATAAGAAATAACAGCATGTATTTTAATATTCAAAAAAGAAAGCAATGTTCACTCGCCTCTTTGATGCAGCAACCTCCAATAGAGCTGGGCTCAATTACAAAATAAGACACGACGCTCCTCAGGGGGAGTCTCTATCCTTTATATAGGATTCATACATGTAATACCATGGATCAGTACCATGGTTCTTATTAATACCATCTATCTAATACCATGGCCCATTTGCAACTAACTGTGGTCCTTTCTTTAAATGCGGGTCAACCACTTACAAGTATTAATATGTGCTTTATTGACTCTTTAACTAACTATAACTATGACTCGGCCCTATTACATAAATAATGGGGTTAAGGTTGGACCCTAAAACATACTGGGTTGTAGAGTGCCTCTAGGCGCAAAAATAGAAAACGAAATCAAAAAGGAGAGTTGTATTAAAAGGTTTTCTTTCCTATTCCATCGATAAAGACCCTCTTAAAGTTTGAACTATTTGGGTAAATTATGTGATTGGGTTACCTTAGGCTTGTGGATATCTCGGACTAGGATGGTCATCTATTTTGTGGACTGTCACCTAAAAGCCTAGATCTGCGGCTGAATTTTTGTGTTGCAGAGTTTTTTCTCTACACAAAACAGAATGCAACCTTTGTGTGACTTATACATGAAGGCTGTAGGCCAAAAACATCAGCTATAGCCTTGTGAACTAAGCTTGGATTAGTATTCTTCAATCCTGTGGCACTATTTTAAATTCATACTTGGGTACAATCATCTTTTGAGACCTGTTTTACCTCAGTTTTGCGCTATGGTTAGGTACAAGTAACTGGACAAGGCCTGTTCCTTAGTGAACGGAGTGTTGTTAGGTGAGAACAGGGGTTGTTATTCAACCCAATAGGCCAGATAGTTACAAAAGCTAGAGGAAGAATCTTTTCCATAGTGTTGGAGGGATATAAAGCCTCATAATTTATTATAGACTTCGGTCACCCATGGAGACTCACTCTTAGAACTTGAAACCTTGATCATAATATTTACGATTTCAGATTTGTCACAAGCGTGTGAATAGTCTGCTGTGGAGTTCATATCCATTTTGGAGGCTTAATTTAATAATTCAAGCCTATAGAGGGTTTGGATTTAGCCTTGAAGACTCATATGAGGAGCCAGACAAGCATCCTTGAAGAATTCCCTTGGAGCTTTTCCAGCTTATTTGAAGATCAATGTTTGAGGAGCATTGATTAGACCTTCCTTTGGAAGCACCTTATTGAAGACATCCTTAAGACTAACTCCTGAAGACAACCTTGGAGTAGCATACCTCAGTTGAAGGAGCAATCCATTGACATATTTTGGAAGACTTGTAGAAGTTGATATTGAAGACACTCATAGCGCTGCCTATTGAATATACCTTGTAAGATACTTGAAGATATTTGACTTGTAGAAGTTGGTATTGGAGATATTATTGAAGACCATGATGCACTGAAGTCATCATGAAGTGACCTTGGAGATTTTTTTTGGGTACCATGAAGATTTGTGGTGACACCTTGATGAGAAGACAAAGTTGCCAATTGATGAGCTAAGTTCCCTGGAGATAGTTTGAGGGAAGTGTTGAAGGTGAATATATTGTCAGGGCTCATTGCAGATGATATTCGGGGGCCATGAAGAATCATTGAATCTATCTTAAATAACTGAAGCAAAGGGTTGGAGCCCTAGAGGATAGGAGTCCTCAAGAAGACTAGGTTGGAGCCTGTACTAGAGATAGGGTTGGAGACCTAGAGGTTGGTGCCTCAAAGTGATAAGGTTGGAGCCTTGGCAAGATAGGGTTGGAGCCTCATGAAGTCCAAGTTGGTGCTTGGCAATATACAGGTTGGAGCCTGGAGATTGAAGATTGGTGTTGTTAGAGTCAGTATTTTCATACTGCCATCAATGATCAAAAATCCTCTTTTATATCATATTAGTGTCCCATGTTGAAATTTTTATCATTCCACCTAAGTCCTCATGCAAAAATTTACTCACTGATGGTATCCCAAGTTAAAACCCCATCCGCTCTCAAAAATCAATATTTGCTGGCCCACCTTCATGTGTCTTGCTGAGCATAAATTGACTATAAAAGCTCATTTCATCATGTTTTGTGTCAGTTAAGTCCATCTAGAGTCTAGCCATTCAAGGTCTCATTAGGTCACTAGGTTTCGTTTTCCAAGGTCCAATAAAACACCATTTCACTGCATAAGGCCAACAAAGTATGAGACTGAACAAAATAATATCCCTTTTTCAGTTAAATAAGGATTTACAAGCATGTAACCATGGTGTTGAAAATAGCAACAAGAAATGCTAAATATAAAAGTGCTAAATTTAGCACTGCTATAAATAGCATTTCGGGATACCTTCCTATTTTAGTTAGTCCCAGAACTAAAATAAAGAAGTAAAAATTCGAATTTGATCATAGCAAGTGTTTGTAAAATAATTAATTAATTTATCTTAAGTTAATTAGTTGTAGAAAATCAAACATGAAGTCTATGTGGGGACATGCAACAGTTTCTCCATTGAGTTATAATATTGAATTGTAATTAGTTGGCTAAATTAACTGAGTCAAGGCCAGTTAGATTAGTTCAAATAGTTTGTTGAATTAATTGTGAGTTTAGTTAGTTAATGCATGCATGGATGTAACTGCTGCACTTCAGATAATTGAATATTCTCTCATAAATAACTCATGCATGTCAATTTAGATAGAGACCCAGTTGAGATCAGATGGAGGGACAATGTACTATCAGTTGCAAGAATATTCCATTGTGAATATCTCTTGCATGTAGAAGCAATTCATTCCTCGGAGATTGCGCAGTTACTTCTTCAGTTTAGTGAGTGTGTGATGAGGCCAATCATATCGGTGGCATCATTGGACCCCAAGAAAAACTGCACAAGGAAATAGGAGGCTTGGAGGGTTGAGGGAAGGCATATCTAGTGTCTATTCAATTTGTGAGTTGTATTGTTTGATTGCAGAGAGAGCAGGATAGCTTGTGAGCTGATTCTTTTTGTAACCTGAACATATTTCCACTTGTATGATAATACAGAGATTGGGTTTTTAGGCTGAGGATTTCCTTGGGTTATTATTTTGTCTTCATGTGCGATTGAATTATCTTTCTCAGTTATATGTGTTCTATTTGATCTTACTCATATTCGATTAAGCTTCCGCAAGTTTGATGTAGAAGTAGATCTTGTATTTTGCTTTAGTATATTGCATAATCGATTGATCTACGGTGGGAATTTCTACATGGTATCAAAGTGAAGGTGATCAAAGGGAAGAACAATATACAAGAAGGGAGAAGTTCGAAGTTTGAGGTTCCTAAATATAGAAATCGAGTTCCTATCACATCTCAATTTCACCAATGGCGTTCAACGGTTTAAAACTCGAGTATGCCCTTGATGGCAGCTAAAATTATATAGCCTGGAAGGATCACATGGAAGCAGTATTAGAGGATAACGGTCTAAAGGACTTCATTGATCAAGAATTCCCCAAGCCGATTGATGCTACAAAATTGGCAGAATGGAAGAAATGTGTGGCTAGAGCAAGGAGAATCCTTCTGGAGGGAGTTCAAGACCACATAGTCTCAAGTCTCCATGGGAAGGAGACATCGTTTTCGATGTGGAAAACATTGAAAGATCTATATCAGAACAACAGCTATCAGAGGAAGCTAGCGCTGAAAGACAAGCTTCGGAAAATCAAGTGTGAAAAGGGCGACACGATATGTACATATCTAAACAAGCTCACCACCTGCAGGGATGAGCTTGGAAGTGTAGGGATCATGAAATCTGATGATGACATGGTGAGTCTTGCACTCCTCAATCTTCCTAAGAGCTGGCATAGCTACCAATTCTCGGTTAATGGGAGAGAAAAACTGCCAGATTGGGAACAACTTTGGTTGGATTTGATGCAGGAGGAGATAAGAAGAAGCACTAGAGATGGATCCTCATCAAAGCAAGATTATTAGGAAAATCTAGCCTTAGCGAGTAAGGTGAGGAAGGGGAAAGGGAAGGCATCCCATTCCAAATCCAGTTCTTCCCATGGTGGGAAGAAGTTTGACAAATCGAAAGTACGATGCTTTCATTGTCATGAAGTGGGCCATTATACTATGAATTGTCCACAGAAGAAATCCAAGAAGGGTTCCTCGAAGGGATCTGATGGTGAGGCACTGGCCTCAGAGTTTGAGTTGGATTTCTCTCTGATCGCATGCATGGTTTCATCCATGGTGGGATGTGTGTGGTACCTAGATAGTGGAGCTTCATTCCACATGTCAGGTGACAAGAATATCTTCAGTACCTTGGAGAAGAAGGATCTCTAGATGCAGATCAGGATGGGCGACGATAGAAAGTACCATGTTTTAGGTGAAGGTACAATTGTGTTTCAGAGGGAGCATGGAGCTCCTCTCACCCTGACTGATGTAAAGTATGTACCAGGTCTGAAGAAGAATCTTGTGTCTATCGTTGTGCTAGAAGATAAAGGCTATGATGTAGTCCTTAGTAAAGGAAAGGTATTCCTAAGGCATATCGATACTGAACAGACAAAGCGAATCAGTATTCGAGTAAAGAATCTCTACAAGTTGGAGGTAGATGATTGTGCTGCATTGAGTTCCAAAGCTGAGATGGTGCAGAGCCAAGATTTTGGCGAGCTACATAGGGGCTTCACTAGAAAATCAATATCATAACACGTGTGTTCATATTGAGGTATTAAAAATGAAGAAAAAATAAAATAATATATTGGAGATATAATAGGCCTCTAAAGGGTTTTTATGTATTATATGACAATATGAGATATTATAAGGTATTTTTTATTCAATAAATTTGCCAAGCGGAGGAAAAACATAAGGGCGGATGGAGAAATAAGGTTAAGGGATATCGGGTATATCGAGAGTGGAGGGAGTCTGCAAATAATTTACCCAGAGTGATCGCGAGTTCAAATCCTAGAAAGTTAGTGGGATATTTTACCAGAAGGCCTTTTGATTTCTTGAGTATAGAAGATGAGCCATGATAAATACCTTAAAGAGGACCTCGATGACCTTAAGCTAGATGATAATTGTGAGTCGTTGTTGGGAAAAGAAGGAATAGGAGGAAAATGTTCTAGGATTGTACTATTTTGTTCTAGAATTCTCTAGCAACTAGACTTTGGCTTGCGAGAATACCAAGATTTGGTTCTTGCCCTCAATCAAGAGCTTGCCAAACAAATTGAAAAGGTAATTCATGCTCTCAAGGATTACTTGCAATTTAAAGTTCATGCATGCACGGGTAGAACAAATGTTTTTGATGATCAACGTATACTCATAAGTGGAGTTCGTGTTGTTGTTGGAATCCCAATCCGTGTGTTTGACATGTTATGTAGGCACTCTCTTTGCCCTAATTACATCAAGATGTTTGTGCTAGATGAAGCCAATGAAATTCTTTCCAAGGTTTTCAAGGATCAGATGTATGGTTTTTAGATTATTATTGTTTTTAAGAGCAGGGAAGATTTCATGAAGAGCAAATTAGAGGAATGATGGTCATGGAAGAAATTACTTTTAAAGTTGGAAGCATGGAATCATGGATCTGAATGATGTTCACACAGAGGAGGATTCAAGTCTCCAATACCAAGTAACCGCTCTTCTTCTATGTCAACCTTGCTAAGGTATTAAACCCACTGCCCTCTATTAATGGCTTCCATGGATTTTAATTTCTTCATGCCCATTGATATTATGGCCTTTGTGTTTTTTTCCTTGTCTACTATCTAGTGGATCTTTAATATGTTTACATGGACCATCTATGTTTTCATAGTGAAACAGACACATAGAAAGGCCTATGCCCTACATTTTCTTTATCTTTAATCTACCCAACTTCTGAGATTTTTTTATGGAGAAAGACCTTGATATGGATAGCCTATACCCAATTTAAAAATTCTTGTGCATATATAAATGCATCCATGATTGATAGTATTGCTCACCATATACTCTCATATGCAAAGGTATTTTTAGTTATAAACCTCTTTCATCTATTGATGAGTCATTTTAGGACCATATATTTATTCTTTCTTTGTTAGATATGGGTCTGAGATAACTGTTATCCTTTGGAACAACTTTATAAGTGTTGAATGGATCTCTAGATGTTATATAAGATCATCCAAATGCATACAACACTTCTTTAAGGAATTAGATAGGATTTTCAGGAAATTATCTGTTCATAAATTTTAATTTTTTTATTCAAAATTTCAGGTCATATATTTAAGCAATTTCTTTTGTTTCTTTCCTATTCTTGATGTCCATCTCAATGAATTTTATTCCATGTAAAGCTATCTAATTTTACTAATGTTTCTCTTTGTTTTTGCAATTGCATGCAACCCCAAGGGTTAATAGAAATGCTTTGTGGTTCACCTTTGTACATGTCACCTGAGATTATGAAATTTCGGAAGTATGATGCCAAGGTGGTTCTTCATGGTTTAATCTCACGGGAATAACAGATTTATAAACTATTGGTCATGAAATTAAAATCATAATACATGCTTGCACTCATATTTGTGTATTTGCATGCAGGTAGACTTACGAAACATGGGTATTATTCTATTTCAGTTTGTCACAGTAAATCCACTATTTTCTGGCAATTTTCCTATTCAGGTTTGGACTAGCATGTAAAAAACCATGTTCTGTCTGAATTTTATTGTCAATTGGTTCAATTAAACTTACATTCACTGCCAATATCTACATGATCTTATATATATGCCATTCCTTTTCCTTTTCAACTAATGCAAAACATTATGAGTTCAAATGAGCTACACTTTCCACATGACATTGTTGGAGATTTCCACCCCGATTGCATTGATTTATGCCAATAACTATTACTTAAAGATCCAGTTTTGTTTACTTTTTAAATTTTCAAAGATTAAAGATTAACTTTGTGAAGCTTATTTAATAAGTAACAAAATTATATATAAAAGGAGTGAACATTGCTCATACTTTAATATTTTTAAATAAATGCAACATTCGATGAGGTTTGTTTCATACGGGCAGTAGAGGTTATGATGGTAATTACCAGAAGCTTTTTCTAGAGGATTAGTCGAGTGGAACATAGAATGAATTATGCCATATGCTAATTTTTCTTTTTGAAGTCTAGACTCTTTGGATTTATTGTGTTGTGGCAATAATAGTTTTAAAGTAGTTCCAAATTGCAATGGACTGAGTAAGCATTTGTACTTGTTAGATAATTGTTTTTAAGTCTGGCTTATGGCCTTCAATGGAATCTTATACATGTTTAATTGTTGATAGGTGTGAAATTTGGATAGATGCACTTTTGAAAGGGTAGAAAAAATTTCATTGCACTAAAATATGTAAAAGAATTTGGAAAGTCGGAGCACAAACAAAATTTTCTTTTTGTTTTAGAGCACATCCAAAGTGCATCTTATATTAAATTGAACAGTATGATCATATCATGAATTGCATTAGGGGGGTGGAGAATGCCTTATTGGATCACATGAGTATAAGTATACTTGATAATAAACATAAATAAGAGAAAACTTTTATGTATCCATGAAGTTGTCTCAATTTTAGAGGTGTAGGGTTTTTTTCAAGGTTTTAGGGTTTTCATCTATGGTGTCTCATATGGAAAAAGCATTGAGGTAGATATGTCTGTAGTTGGGTTGTACAATGAATTATTTCCATTAGTATTTTCGATTTTCTTTTCTCACCACATGCAATTATATTTAAAGAGAAGTTTCCATTGGTCGGCATTAATAGATATACCAGTTTTAGTCACTTAGAAAGGCTTCATTTTAATCTATAACATGTTCCATTTTGTTGAATTTATACTTATATTTATAAATTGTTATATTGAATTTGGATGGGTAAAGTATTAACTCAAGTTAAAATTAGGATAGCATAGGAGTTGATCCTAGGACCTATCCCTGTAGATGGATTGCTCTATTACTGAGTTAAATACCCATTACATAATGAAAATTGTAAATGGTTTTCTGCTAGAGGCTTTTGTCGAGTCTCTTGGCTCAAACCTTCAAGTTTCTACTAGCCAACCTATCCCGTGGACAATTTAAGAATTTAACATAGGACCTGACCCTAACCAATAGACATCTCTACCTTTAAGCTACATACCATTTTATTTATGCATTAATTGGTTTGATATCGAGGCATGGATTGTCATTTCCAACATAAAGGATGTGGAATGTCAAAGATATATATTTCACAATCAGATCTTGTAGAATAACAAGTTTTGAAATTGCATTCAATACCTCTTAATTTTTACCATTGCTAACCCCGTTATTGTTGAGAATAGGAGCTAGAGTTAGACATGCTTATTTTATCCTTAAGAATCTATTAGCTTGATCATTCTCTTCTTGTACAAAGGCTATGATGGAATTGTCTTTAGTTGTCATTTCGACTAACAATTCAAAATAACTACCTTTTGCTTATGACCATAAAAAAATGAGACTATTTCCATGGACAAAAATGGCTTCGGAGGAATTTGCATATTTCTTAGGATTTTTCTATGGTTCATGATAAAGGAAAGTTGTAGATCAGTTATAGTCACAATTGTTTTCATGAAACACGTGTGTCTTTATTGTACTCATCACTTAGTGTATCTTCTATCTTTGCAGAGTTATATGCAGCAACATGAATAAGTGGAGCTATCTTCTTTAGGAATGGGTATGCTGAAAATTTCCCCTCTTATATGAACATGTTTAATTTATCTTTTTGATGTGACTACAATATTCTAGCTTGTAAGGTTTTAAAAATTGTCACATCTGGAAAATGTGATGCTCTACTACTGGATCATGTTAAATATTGCATGTTTGTGGAATATTGTTGTATAGTTTCTTACTTAATAGCTCAAAATGATGAAGAAATTTCATCTATTGCATATATGCGGATTATTGGAAATGAGCATAATCCATTGTATTATTACCAATATATCTGCGGTTTGTTCTTATACTTTCAACGAATTATACAATTGCTAAATGTAATGTTTTTTCAAGTTTGAGATACATTCCCTCTTATATAAAGTCTCTTTGCTAATATGTGGGATATTCGTAATTTTCTGGATATTTTTGTTACTTGAATTTTTCAGATGCATTTCTCAACATCCTCTCATGGATCTCTTTCTTATTCTGTCAGCTCTCTTAATTTTCTACTGCTGTATAATGTTCTTTCTATGCCTATTAGAGGTATAAAAGGTGTTAACTTCTATGAGTAAGTGGTTTTATTTTCCTATATATTTATCCATGTTACCTCCAAAATCCTAGGAAGATTGACATACTATTTTTCTCTAAAGTATACAAAATAGAAAGAGAAATAGAATCGCCACATTGAAATAAAAAAAAGTAGAAGCTATGTTGCCAAATATTTCGAGGTAATGATTATCCAAAGGAGTTTGTACTTTTTATGCATGCCCTGATATTAGGGTTTATATCCTTATATGGGTTCGAATTTGCATCCTTGAGAGTTGGAAATAATATGAACCCCATGTCACGCAAGTACGAGACTGGTCCAATTGTCAATTCCTTTAGTAAAAAAAAACTTAGAAGAGATTGTCTTCTATGTCAATGAAAACAAACTCCTTCCCAACGGCAGGTGTGGGAAACCACCAAAAACCCCTGAATGTAGTTAACCTTAAAAGATCAAAGAAATCACAAAGCATGTATTTTAGTTACAAGCCCAGTTTTGTTGAAGATTGTGTTGTTAGAGATGCTTTAAAAAAGGTGACAAATTCATTTTTCTGTAACTCATGCCATGTAATGGTTTTCTCTATTTTTTTAATCCTTTTGTGAATCACAATTCTTTTGGACCATCTCAACAAGCACCTCCAACTTCAAATTTTCATAATGATCCATTTATTTGCAACTCCTCACTTGAATAAAGATCTCTTAGTGTTATATAGGTAAAATTCCTATCTTCACTACAAAAATTTTGGCATTCAATCTCAGATGTTAAAGTTTATTTTATAAATATTAATCAGTTTCAAGTATTTTTTAGTGGTTTGACATTAATTAAATACAACCTTTGCATAAAATACGTTGAGTTTCTATCGTCCAGTGAAGGACATTCAACTTTCTAATTAAAATATTTCATGAAATTTTTGCTCTCTAATATAATGTTGTTGAAAACACTTTCATTTTTCGTGAACCCGTATCCTAAAATTCATTGGAAACATTTCAATGAGACTTCATTTGAGTGCTTATTTTATATAGTATTCTTGTATTAAAAATTCCAAGTTTACCATTCCTTCCTTGAAATTACATTATCATTGGAAACTTGGGAAATAGGAAACAAGGAAATGTGTGTTGTTTGATACTATATAGTAGATTAGAATGTAAATGCATACCCTTGTATTAATTCCACAAGTCGCGATTGCAATTCCTCGTCCCTCAACTTCTGGATTCCCATCAATATAGAATCAATTGCATGGATTAAAACCTTAATCCCTGTATGTAAACGTTTATCACATCCCTTGTTTTTTCAACAAGTTTACGGTCTTCTCCTTTGGCATTTTGATGTCTCAGTAGTGCACACATCTTGTCATAATTTATTCGTAAATGCTCTCTAGCCTGCAAAATTAATTTCACAAAAAATAGTGTAGAATCATATATCCATTGTCTAATCTTAAGGTACATTTATGATCTTCAATCATTAGGATCCAACTTTATCCAAGTATATCTTCATCACTAGAAAGATACTAAATTATACCCCCTATACATTCAATCTCTAAGACATTATGCACTATTCACCTATTTCACAAGGTTTGGGTTCAAAAATGATTAGGTTTGATTCAAATTATAATTTTTCCATAAGGTTTGGATGTTGTGCCCTTCTAAGGGAGCCCAACACGCTACCAATTCATGTATTCTAGGGCACAACATGTTTTCCCCACAATTTTTGAACTTGTCTAAATTTGTATAAAGTTCGGGCCTAAATTGAAATCTCAAGAGTTAAATTCAGTGAATTCTCCATACAGTCACGAAGGGCACATTTAATAGTTGTATGGAGAGTTGAAGTTTTGAGGACACATTTCATAAGTTGAACTGAACATAGAGAACCTAAACTTAACCAACCAAACTTTATTTTTTTGAGGTTCACTGAATTTCAAACCTCATGGTTCATGTTAAGTTTACCCTATGATACCTTCATCACTTGGAAGATATTAAATTATACATGCGATTACAAGAAGAGTTATGAAACATCCCTAAAGCTTTAGTAAAAGAGATATGGTACTAATCCTTCTATTTATTCTATTTTATTATTCAAATTAGGATCTCGAGTTGTTTCTCTCTTCTATAGTCAGAATCTTGTAATATCTTGCAGAACTGAGTTTACTCCACAGTTTTGTAAAAGGACCCTAAAGTTCATATAATATTAAGTACCCAAGATTCTTTGGTATCCAGGTCACCATTAACCATCCTATATGTTTCTTAAGAAAAATTCTAGACAATAAGTTATTCCAAGGGTACAACCTAGACCCTTAGGAGCGGGCCTCATCACAAGGCAAAAGAAATTTTGAAGGAAGAGAGATCACTATGAAAGGAGGTTATAGGTTCACATAAAGAGGTTCATTACCCAAGTTATGGGGAAAATGTGGGTGCCTAATAAGCATGGAGTTACATGTGTGAGCTCCAAGCTTCACTAACTAAAAATAAAAAGGAACAAAAAAAAATTAGAAGAAAAGGAATTGAAAGACCATATAGAGAAACCCATCAAATGTCTAGCATCAAAGAATTCCTCAAAAGAAAATATTTTTGCAGGGTGATATTGTTTTGAATTCTAGCTAGCAGATTACAATTAAACTTATCAAAACCAATGTAACGAACTAGAAGTTGCTGGTTCATACTAGCCCATAGTTGTACAACCTCAAACTAGCCTATAAACAAGACTGGTAGGCCAGTTCAACCCAGTTCCATCCTGAAGTTGTCCCCCACAATATACCAAACAACACACCATATCAAGGAAAAAAATATAAAATAAAAGGAAAAAAGAAAATATCAAAGCCATATCCAGTAAAATTTGGCATTCTCCTTTTCTATTCTTTTACATAAATTTTTAACATTACCATTTATAATTCCAGTTTATTTGAGAGTGGTCCAACTTCAATGGGATTTATACGAAGAAAGTAAATTTTAATACCCATGCAAAATTCAGTAGTCTTAACGATTTTCAAGATTTCAACATTTTCGAGTTGGCAAGATTGCCACATTTGAGGAATTGATTCTAACATGCATGAGTATGGGAATGTTATTTAATCAAAAGTGCTGAGCCATCTATGTAATTGAATATTATACTCTAATAAAATGCATATGCTATAGTTATATTATTAGGTGTCATGAGCACGCTGGGTAGTTAACAAAAGAACAAATGATACATTATTCAGGTTTCAATTGCAGTCATTAACGACCTTGGCTGGTAGTTGCAAAGAATTTAACGCAAAAAATTGAACACATTTTTAGCTTCCTAATTCTCAGTAGAATCAACATGCATGCCATGGCACTGTCATTTCTTCCCCTACTTGAAATCAAATTCAGTAGCCAACAACTTATCTTTGAAGTCCTCAACTCAACTCCCATTACTGAACTGAACCCACCACTTGTATTGACTCATTAGTGACAACTATGCCTTCAAGAATTATTTTTGTGTTAATATAGGTTTTGGGGTTGTTTCTTGAACGCTTGAGAGGGTAGGTTTATGTGATATCGATGAGAGATGAACCTGTGGTTTCTTACAGGGGTTTGTTTCCAGGATATCCTGCTACTGGTTCATTCTCAGGCATCAAGGTGGATGCCACTAAGTCTGTAATTTATATGTTCAATATTATTATAAAACGTGTTTCAAAATATTTATTTTATAAATAATGGTGCTTGGCAGCCAATATGTAGAGTTATACCAGAATTATTTGATCAAAAGCCACAATATGGTACTCAAGAATACTCTCTAAAAGGGCACATATAGTAAATTGTATAGTTATCATCACCTTCTCAATGGTTTTGTTGTGGAGACTAATTCGGCTAAGGTAGGTGAATTCTCAGTTTTTGGTTTTTTCTATTGCTGGTTGTATATTTTGCTTTGTACCATATTACTGAAAAAATAAATTGGTTGTAGGCAGCAGAATGCTTGGAAATGGCAGAAGGTTAAGGTGCATTAAAAAAGACGGGAAGATTGAAAAAATGACCACCTAGACCCCTGATTTCCTTGCTCTTTCATCTCATTTGTGGCATCAACTCGGTGGCACTCACAACTCGGGGGAAGGAGTGGTGACTGGGATGATTGAAAGTGGTATCAACCCCATTCATCCGAGCATCTCAAACTCTCAGTTGAGTGAAGGGGCCCTTTCCAGGATATGCAATAATCTGAAGAACAGACACGAGAGTTACATTGGTAAATGCAAGGTGGCCAAAGAATTCCCAAAAAATTATTACAATGGGAAGATCGTAGGTGCACAGTATTTTGATTTATCAATAAGATCAGCAAGCCAATTCAATGTTATACCAGATTCTGCTTCTCCTTTTGATACTGGTGGCCATGGAAGGTAACATTTTCTGTCCATCTCTATGTAATTAGTTGTCTCAATCTAATTCCATCCTAATTCTGTTGCAGATTCAAGAATATTTGATTCTCACAGATAAGATGGTAATTAAACAGTTGATTTCTTGATTTTTGTAATATTCAGAAATTTGAAATCAAGATAAGGATGACAGTAATAAATTGTATGCCAGTAGAATACATTTATGTTGGATATAGATGTTTTTGGATTCTAGTACATACTTTTTATTTTAAAATCCGTATAGATTGCAAATTCCGAAATATTTGGCCAGTTTATAACATAGACAAAGTCAACGATTTAAGTTCACTCATCTCTTATAATTTTTGAAATATTCCAAAATTTTCAATGGAACACCCTCAAGTATTTCAACCTGAACCAACTTTTTGAACTTATGAAAATACCAATTGTTTTAGTCAATTGGAATTTTTATCATATATATAACCTATGCCTTCATCATTTTCAATGAATAGCCATACAACCTCCACTGCCACTAGAAATCATGGAGTTCTTATGACTATAAATGGTTTCAACTACAGATATGCAAGTGGTATGGCACTTGGGGCTCGGTAAGAAAAAAAGATATTTTTATTTTCCTTGGACGCAGAATCTTCTAACCTTGTGGATGACCATAATAACATGATGGTTGGTTTATTTACAGGATTGCGGTCTATAAAGCAATTTATTCCACAGGAGGATACTTGGTAGATGTGGTAGTTGCAATTGATCAGGTTCACTTCGTATGCTCACATATTGTGTTATAGAACATTGGAATGTCGAGTTGTCCACATTGGTTATTTCAAAATATGTTCTTTCATAGTTATTTCTCTGTTTGAGAAAAAAATTAGTGATAATATGGAAGTTTGTTGTTTGAGAGTGAATTTTGAACTTAGTTTGATTATAGATTTTGGAAATATTGGAATTTGATGGACTAGAAGTACTCCCAATTCGTCCAAAGAATTTTGAGAAGGATAAAATATTTGGATTACTCTTCTAATTTTTAATAAAATTTCTAGCATGAGGAATAGGAAAATTAAAATGAAAGTTTTTTGTTTGAGAGTGAATACTTAACTCAATTACAGATTGAGTGAAAGAACACATTTTGAAATAACAACTTCATTCAACTAGGCAATGGGAAAAAATATGTCGGGCTTGCTCTTTCTTGTAAGTTAACTAAATCAGTTCAATTATTCCATAGCAAAGATTTACTAGAGTCTCTTCATTTCTCTTGCTTAATGTGTTGTAATTGCATTTATTTTGCAATAAATTTTTTTAGTTTGAGTGTTTTTGTGTTATGTGAATAATTTGTTTTTCAACTGCGTGGATTAAAATTTTTATACACATGTTGCAAGTGTAACTTGCCAATTTATGATATTTATGAAATAATTATATTTGGTGTAAAAGTGATAGCCAATATTTCGAAAAAACAAATCTAATGTGGACCATTAAAGTTTTCTGATGTTGATCAACTCCCACTAAAGAGGAACGAGTGTACTACAGAATGGTCACTTCCTTGGATGCTTTCGACAAAAACAATTCTTACAGCAGAGTGATTACTTGCTGGTATCCTTAAGTCTTCATTAATAAAGTGGTTGAAGGAAACATTTTAATCTGCAGTTATACTATAGACTTCGACCTAGAAGTGGCCAGCATAATGACAATTGCGAGCATTGCTCAAAAATTGGGTAATCTGTAAACTGGCAAAAATTTGTAATTGAGTTGGGTTATGGATCCATGACTCATTTTTTATGCTAGTGCTATTCCAAATATTACTCCAGATCTATTATGAAAGCCTATTTACATGAGCATTCTTTCATTCTTGGAGTTATTGATGAAGTTTTTGATGATTATACGAGTTTATTATGCTCTCTCCCGTGGGTGGATGAGTCCTCTATTTGTGAGGAAAATTAAATGGGATGCCCTTCAAGAATGACTTGGGTCTTAGATCTGAATACTTCTTCAATCATAGTTGGGAATCTTATGGGTTCTAGGAAAGTGCATCAGCTGGTGAATAATGCATGAAACTCTACAGAAAGAGACAGAGGAAAAGGAGCGATTGCATCTTCAGTTGCAAGCCACGGAAGAGGCCCTAGAAGAACTGAAGCACAACATAAAAAATATTCAAACAGATAATGTCGAATTGAAGATGCGTCTACATGAAGAGAAAGAGGAAAAACATATTTTTCTATGACAGCTACAAGCTAAGGAAGAGGCATTGAAAGAGCTACAGCGTGACCCATGTGAGGTAAAAAGTAATTCTCTAAATTCATGTATGTGTCCTGATGAAGATTTTGTTGTTTTTGAAAATCATACCGTAGGAATTGGCTCCAAACTGTTGAAGAGAATGGGGTATGAAGGAAACGGATCGGGATTATATGGCCAAGGCATTGTCAACCCCATCAAAGTTGAAGAATTACCCTGTCAGGCAAGACTTGGGTTTGTTAGAAAGGAAGTTGTGGAATGCACTGAGATAGCTAGCAAACCACCAAAACAGATGATGAGAAGCCCTCGTCAGTTCTTTCCAAATCGATAGAGGAGGTAAAAGATGTTGATTTCCTTTCAGTTTCATCCTCACATAGTATGATTTCTGTTGGAGATTTGGAGATCCCAATTATAGGGACAAACATGAGGCTCCTTACAAGGTTGAGGGATGAGGAGGAAGAAAAACTTGGTGTTAATAACCAAGGCATAACTCAACCATTGGAGGTTATGCAGAGACCTCAATTTGCAGGCTTGAGATACACCAAGGGAGAATGCTCGAAGGTATCAGATTCTTCTGAGACATCGTGGAAATCTTCAAGTAAAGAGAATGATAGGAACACATCCCCATCATCCCATGGTAATGCCCATTGCAGGGAAAGAGCTGAGGCAAGCTCTGATCACCATACTTACACCAGAGACAACAAGGAAAGGTGTAACCACTCTCGACATTTGAAGGTTCATTTCAGTTATAATCATGTTGTTAAAGATGAACGTAAATCATGGGATTGAAAAACATATACCTTTTGTGGATTACATAACCATACATTTTCTAAGTGTTGGAAAAGAATGGAAATACACAAAAGGAAGAGGCATGAAAGACCCTTTGAATAGCATGTAAAGAAACATGTTAAGTAGATCTGGAGGAAGAAGATGTACTGCAATCATTGCCACAAAAATGGCCATCAAAGAGCCACTTGTTGGAGACTCCTTCTAGAGCAGCGCCTTAAAGACAAAGTTTCGATGCATGAGCTAGGTGAAACAACTGTTCGACAAGCAAAACCACCACAGGGGGATAACCCATTCACAACGATAAGTGAAAAATGGTTTCTAGATATGTTACGTTGTCATGGTCATTCTTTTGTAAATTATTTGTTGCATTTAAAAATGTAAAAGTGATGATGTGTTTTCCATCACTTGTTAGGCAACAATGACGTCTGATCTTATTTTGTGTTGCATGTTAAACTATGAAAGTGATGTTGTGTTTCCATCACTTGTCAAAGAAAAATAGTGTTTGGCCTTACCTTTGTAAATCATGTGTTGTAGTGATGATATATTTTCCATCACTTGTTGGAGCAACATTGATATGTTGGCCTTGTTTTCGTAGCTGGGGTATTGTGCCCATATTGATGTAAACTTGACCACTGAGTATGTGTTATGAACTCATGGCAAGTATGGGATGCTTGGGTCAGTAGTTGGTCATGAAATTCAAGCATGCAATTTGCAAAACAATGTACTACACGTTGCAGAGGTTGCAGGTGTCAGCTCATCGCTTAAGGCTCTGAAGAACAAAGGTGAAGGAGATGGAAGCAGGACCTTTTTCAGGACTCTTGTGATGCAGATAAGGTACAGAGAAGTTGCAGATTGTTTTTCATGCTTTTGGAGGACCAAAAGCTCCTTAGTGGGGAGGATTGATCTAGGTGGCTCTAGGAACACACATAGGACAAAGAGGTCTTATGGAAGCTCAAAAATCAAAGTGATCAGAATGATTTAGAACCAGGACTAGAGCGTAGATCTCGTTGTCATGATTGCAGTGGTGTGAATGGTTCGTCAAATCGAGTCCGTATGAGAAAGTTAGTAGCAGTCAAAGTTTATGTTGACTTGGGTGACTGGGCAGGCTTAAGGAGGTAGCAATTTGGACAAAATCTAGCCATCGGATTCTGGGCGAATTTGTGGCCTAATTAATTTGTCTCCTTCGGTCATTTTTTGAAAATTATAATATATATATATATATTAGATATAGATATAGATATAGATATAGATATAGATATAGATATAGAGAGAGAGAGATGAGGTGGCGAGCCACCATATCCTCCACCCCAAAAATACATAACAAAAATGAGTTATTAAAAGGCTGACGGGCCATGACCCCCGCGGGCCCAACCGCAACACACCATTTAAATATCAAATGTTGGGTTGGCGGCCATGACCCCGCCACACCCTCCTCCAACTATGCAATTAACTATAATGTTACATGGGGTGGGCGGGCCACCTCCAGTGGACCCAGCCCACACCCCCAAAACAAACCATGTGCACAAATATTAAGGCGGGGCTGGGGGAGATCGAACCCGTGTGACCCCATGTGGTGGCATACGTACCAACCATCACCTCTGCCATTTAAGTTAATGCAACCACCATTTAATACGGCGCCAAAGCTACAACTTGATGGTGAAGTTGTAAGGACTCTGGACACCACATATCTCCACAATGGTATGATATTGTCCACTTTGGGCCTAAGCCACAACCTTCTTGTCACGAGGAATGGGTTATACTTGCAGACAAATCTAACCTTCCTAGGAGTCTAAGACTCTCTAATGACAAACAAACCAAATAAGAGCTATCCTTCTCTAGATACACATCATTTTACAAGAATTCAAATGTTCTCGATCTTACCTTAGGTCCAATGCTTGTTGTGGTAGTCCAGTCTTGTTGATCCGGATGAGCTCCT
>APFE030121818.1:46479-62119 GCA_000404065.3 Pinus taeda | reverse complement strand
GGTAACTTCTATTAGATTACTTTTATCTGTTGTTGCTGCTTTTGATTTTGAGATAGAATAGATGGATGTGAAGACAACGTTTCTTCACAGGCATCTGGAAGAGGAGATCTACATGAAGCAACTTGAAGGTTTTGCAGTGAAGGGTAAGAAAGAAATGGTATGCAAGTCAAAGAAGTCTCTGTATGGGTTAAAACAGTCACCAAGGATGTGGTATCAGAAATTTGATACATTTATATGAGGACATGGCTTCACCAAAAGAAAATCAGATCACTATGTGTATTTTAAATTAATTGGTGACTATGTTATTTATCTGGTCTTCTATGTGGATGATATGTTGTTGGTTGGAAATGACAAAGAAATTATCCAAGATTTGAAGACCCATTTGTCCTCCAAATTAAACATGAAAGATCTTGGTGCTGCAAACTATATTTTTAGCATGGAAATTAAAAGAGATCAGACAAAGACGAAGCTTTGGTTAAACCAGAGGAAGTATGTTGAGACAATATTGCAGAGGTATAATATGCAAGATAGTAAACCAGTGAAGGTTCCTATTCCTATAGGTGTAAAGTTATCTCCTGAACAGTGTCCTAGGACACAAGAAGAGGAAGAGGACATGTCCCATGTTCCATATGCAAGTGTACCTGGTAGCCTAATGTATGCAATGGTATGTACTAGACCAGGCATTACACATGTAGTGGGAGTATTGAGCAAGTTTATGTCAAAACCAGGGAAGGAGCACTGGACAGCAGTGAAGCGAGTTTTTAGGTATTTGTGTGGCACTAGTGATTATGGTTTGTGGTACTAAGGAAGACCAGGATTGGATAGAGTTTTAGATATTCATGGCTTTGCTGATGCAGACTGGGTTGGATATCTAGATCAAAGAAGATCTAAAAGTGGGTATGTTTTTAACCTATTTGGAGGTGCAGTCAATTGGATGAGTAAGAAACAATCTGTAGTGGCACTATCAACTATAGAGGCAGAATACATGGCAGCCACTCATGCAAGCAAGGAAGTAGTTTGGTTACAAAGATTGTGTTCAAGTATGGGGTTAGTACAGGGAGCTATAAGGATAGTCTGTGACAGCCAAAGTGCAATTTCTTGGCAAAGAACCCTGCATATCATTCAAATACAAAGCACATTGATGTTTAGAATCACTTTGTAAGGGATATGATAGAAGACAAAAAGGTGTTGTTGGTAAAGGTGGAAACTTTGAAGAATTTTGTAGATGCATTGAAAAAATATGTGAGCTCTGAGAAGTTCTCTTGGTGTAGAGAAAAAATGGGCATTGTAGGGCTCGATAAATGACTAAGATTTATTGTGACCCCCTGTGGAAAGAAAACAACAAGTGGGAGAATGTTGGGTTGTGTTATATTCTTTCCATGACTAGCCCATGTAGTTAACCAAGGGGTTAGAAGGGGGGCAGAGTCCCCCCTTCATTGCGCCGATTACATAGCGAGGGGGTGGGGTCATAGGGTTTGAGGGGTGCAGGTAACCCAACTCTATGGGGTCCGGGGCAGCACCCCAGAAAATTTTGCTTTTGGACCCTATATTAGGTTAGGCATACCTACCTATGGTTTTGTGCATGATTTTTTCGCACATGGTTTTGGACGCGATGGTTTTTGGTCCATGGTATTGGATGCTTCGACATGTATAATATGTATTGTAACATTGAAAGGAATATAATGAAAAATCAAGTTGGTAGTCCTGGTTTTTGTATCTAGGGGAAAATCTCTGTGTATATATGCTTTATGTGTTATGCTCTCACATTTTTTATTTTCTGTGTTTTAGAATTCGCATGCAGGTAATTTCTGTACGGATTTAAAACCTACAGGAAATACTACATGCACTTAAGAAATGGTGATCTTACCTAATGGGTAGACACTTCAACGTATAAATGGACCATGATAGTCTTAAATACTTTTTAGAACAAAGATTACCATTAGAAGAACAGAAAAAATGGGTCACAAATATGTTGGATTATGACTTTGAAATTATCTACAAAAAAGGCAAGAAAAATGTTGTTGCAAATGCACTCTCAAGAAAGGATGAGGATGTGGAAGCATTGTTTTGTGCTATTTCTATTATTCGACCAGATTGGATAAATGAAGCAAGGGATGAATAGAAGAAGGATGAAGAAGTGTGGCCACTCATTCAAAAGTTGAAGAAGATCCCAGTTCAAACAATATTACCAGAACTTGATGAGGAAGGAAAAATCATATTGAAACCTGGAGCAGTCATGAAAACAAGAACCCGACAGCATTGATCAATTTCAGAGTATCTCATCAAGTGGAAGAACTTACCTACTGAAGATTCCATATGGGAGGAAAAGAATTTTATACAGAAGCATCAAGAACTACTCAAGCGTTGAGGACATCACTTTTTGAAGGAGATGGGCATGTTAGGCCCCTATACTACTAGTGTAACCCCTTATTGTTATTAGTACAACCACCTTATTATATTTTTGTACGCGTGTGATCCCGATATTGTTATTATTGTGACCCATAGAAGCCCACTATTGTTATTATTGTGCCCTTACATTATTATTGTTACATTGGCTCTGATTATATTATGACCCCTTAGACTCCTGTAAATAGAAAGGAGGTCTTGGCATTTGGATCATCCAAGAATTGTTCATTTGTGTAATGTAAAGGAGGTTCCCCCTTGAAGAGGCTTATTTTGAAGGTTTTTGTCTATATTTTCTATATTTTGTGAGCTGGTTTCATAACAGAGAGGATTTCTTACTAGTCCATACCTCTTGTGCAATCTTATCCTCCAACACTAATGAAGGTGATCTATTGACCAAGTAACATGCAGTCTCCACCGCCTCTACCTAGAATTCATGTCCTAACCCGACACCACTGAGCATGATTCTTGCCTTTTCCATCAATGTCCTATTCATTCTTTCTGCAACTCCATTTTGCTGAGGTGTGTATGGAGTAGTCTTTTGTTGTGCTATACCACACTTCTTACATAACTCCTCAAATTCCTTCTTGCAAAACTCTCCATTGTTATCTGTCCTCAGTACCTTTATCTTCTTCTTTGTCCGGTTTTCCACTAGAGCCTTAAATTATTTAAACATGTCAAAGACTTCAGATTTCTTCTTGAGGAAATATATCCATGTATTCCTTGAGAAGTCATCTATAAATGATACATATTACACAGACTTATCCATTGATGGAACCGGCACAGATGCAAACACATCATTGTGCACAAGTTCTAATATATGTTTTGCCCTCTTAGCACCATAGAGGAAATTCACTTGATTTTGATTCCCATATACACAATTTTCACATAAATCAAATACAAAGAGAAATTAGACATACCTTATACCATACCATTACCACAAAGTATTCAAAGGCCCTTCTCTCCAATATGTCCAAGCCTTTGATGCCATAGCATGGTCTTTTCTCTAGAGACCACTAGATTTTCTACTCCACTTTCAGGAACCACAAAATTGTTGCACCCATCAATAATAGTGCTACCCTGAAGCTTGTATAAAGTTCCAATACGAACTCCTCACATCAATACCAATGCTCCTAAAACCATCCTGTATGTATCTTTCTTGAACACTATTTTTACACCTGCATCATCCATCTTGCTTAGAGAAATAAGATTTCTTGCTAATGCAGGAATAGGCAGAACACCCGGAAGTGTTATAATCCTTCCACCTTGCAACTTCAAATTTACTTTTCTGTTTCCAACAATTCTAGACTTCCTATTATCCCCTAAGAAGACATCACCACCATCATATTTATCATACTCAAAAAACCATTCCCTGTGGGAGTGTAGTGAAAGGATGCACCTGAGTCAATCAACCATGCCTCATGATCTACATGTGTACTTGTAGAAGAAGCCAAGTACACATCCCCACCTTCATCTGAGGTGGTTTTCACTTCCATAGAAGGAGCATCATCAGATCCATTTCCTTTCTCAGGATCTTTAGATCTATAGTCCTTTTTCAAGTGCTATTCCTTAACACATTTCCAGCACACATTTACAAGTTTTCCTCGAGATTTAGATCTCCCACTCAAGGATTTTTTTTATTTTTTTTCTTTCTTCTAGGATCATCCTTGTACATAATAGGAATCTCCATTTTGGCCCTCTGTATTTTTATGTCTCATCTCCTCTAATAGCAAGGATGAGACTATTTCATCAAACTATGAGGCAAACACATTGCTACCTATTGCAACAACTAGACTATCCCACGAATTTGGTAGAGAACATAACACACTAATGCACTTATCTTCAACTGAAAATTTTATACCAACAGATAAGAACTGGCTTACCATAGTATTAAAGGCGTTTATATGCTCTATTATTGAGTCTTCATCCTTCATCCTCAAGTTATACAACATTTTTTGTAGCAACAATTTATTGACCAGAGACTTAGATTGGTACAAAGTCCCTAACTTGTCCCACAAAGCCTTCGTCGAAGCTTCCCCTGATACATTCAACAATACTGAATTTGAGATACACAACCAAATTTTTCTCTTTTCCTTTCAATCCAACTTCTCCTAGTCTTCAACTGACATTGTCGTTGTTTTAGTACCTGGATCTATTGTTCTCTGTTGATACTTATCCACCAACAGATCCTCCATCTTGAGTTTCCACAACTCAAAACTCTAACCATTTATCCCACAGGTCTCTAACTAAATAGGGTATACCATAGGCCTGAGAAAAACCCCTCAACAGCAAAGGCGTCCCCTTGAAGCAAAAACAACTCTGATACCAAATGTAGGCTTTAACCTCGTACAAAAATTACCTACATATGAATTCTAAAAATAAAAAATAAAAATAAAAAATAAGCAATGGTGAGAACATAAAAAATAAAATAGATATACGCAAATATTTTCCCCTAGATCCCAAAATCGGTACTACCAGATTGATTTTTCATTATATTCCTTTCAATGTTACAATACACATATGTACATGCTAAAGCATCCCTTAACCCTAGACTAGAACATAACCATAGTTCCCTTGATCGTATCTACAAAATACAATGGGTAGAAAACCATCATGCTGAAAACCATGTGTGAAAACCATGCACAAAACCATAGGTAGGTTCGCCCACCTAATATAGGGTCCAAAAAAAATTTCCCTGGTTCACTACCTCAAACCCCGTAGAGGAGGGCTACCACCTCCCTCAAACCCCCAGACAGGGGGGTCTGCTGCATTTGCCGCAATGAACAGGGGGGCACGTTGGGTTAGTCGTGGAAAGAATATAACATACACTTGACAAATGGCTTCTTAAAGCAATATTTTGAAGGGATCTCCTTCTCCCTCTTCTTTCTTTACATCTGCCATGGGAGGTCATCAGGGTTTGTGAGGTTGGTCTTGCAAAGGTTCAACCAGTTCAAGCATTAACTCCTTATACCTTGGATCATTGGGGACATGAAAAGAAAAATAGAGAAATAGCAGACTGCTCTGATACCACTGATCTAGACTTATTCAAGAACACAACATAATATAGATGTAAACATAAACACAAAGATGCAATAGGAATAAATCTTCATTTCATTAATATTAAAGAACTGAAATATGCTTACATAGAGAGTGGAAATAAACTAGCTCGGGTGATGGTAGCTTATCTCTGAGAAGCGATTTGGTCGCGACATGCCTCTTAACTATGTTACAATGAGGCTTGAAGTCCTATTTATTCTTGAGAAAAATGGAAGACTATAAACATCCAAAAACCTAACCCTAGGAGATGAAGTGCCAAAATTGTGGGACTCGTTTGGGTAAATTGGTACATCAACTTCCCAAGGTTGTAACTTTGGCATACGATCTCCATTTGAAGCATGTGATACCTCATTAGAAATATCTATCTGAGGAATACAAATTTTTAATGCGAAAATCACCTAAAAGGGTTTAATTTGCCCAATTTTCCCAAAAAACGTCATTTAGGGCCTCAAAACGTCTCTAGAAGTTCACGACGTGAAAAACTGCCAAAAATAGTAAATTGTGCTACAATTAAGGAAACTAAAAAATTGAAGGAGACAATGGTGGGGGTTCAAGTGGAATAGGAGGGTGGCCACCCATATCCACCTAGATCAACTGACCCCATTTATGGTACTTTATAGATATCATCCACCATTTTTCGCATCATATTTAAGAGAAAATTCTAAGGTTCAAGCAGTGGAAGATCACATCAAGCATCAACAACTTCTCCAACTATTAAAGGATAAACTCACTCTAGTGCAAAATTTAATGAAACTACAGGAATATCAGCATCACAATGAAAGAAGTTTTGATGTAACAGACTGGTTATGTTTAATTATCACAGAAGTATTATTGAGCCTAGTTAAATAATAATAGTAATAAATAAATAAGTAATAATAATAATAAATGAATAAGTGGCATAGAGAACATATTTTGGCCCCAGGTAACTCTCAACCAAGGTAATTGCATGTGGTTTTCTTCAAGTGATTTAGCTTTAAAAGGATGGAGAAGGAAGGGGAGTAGACATGGAATTTGGTTTTCTCTTCATTGATATTTTGAGAGCTTAGGCAAGTTTTCAAGTGAGGGTTTTCAGGTGAGATCCTCAACCTCTCTTCTATGGGATCTTATCTCACCCTAGTAGGAAAACCCAACTTTGGTGATCTCTTTTATCACCCTAACTGGTTTGGTCTATTTTATTTTAATTTGAGATAGTTTTTGTGCATCTTTTATCTACTAGGTTGAGAGTATGGGTCTCGGATTTTCTCTGCATGTTTCTCTATAATTTATTGGAGCGCTCTAGTGAGAAGGATATATATAGGGGATGTAGACTACCAATTGGATATTCGAAAAGGAAAACATAAGTAACGGCAGCATTTGTATATTTTTGTAGCAACATCTTGGTTGTTTGAGAGGGGTCGAGCATCTACTGGTCAATCGACAACCCCCTCACAGTATTAATTACCAAGTGGATCAGCCACTTTACCACAAAGACCTAAATAATGTCTTAGCAACTCCTTGGTCATGGAGGAGGTTTGAAAATCACTTAAGTGTCATCGATTTCAGTAAGGAGACCAACCGCTTTCCACAAGGTCATTACCTGCTTCGCCCAACAGTCGCGGAGGTACTAAACTAGGGAGAAATTGTAAGTTGGTGGTCATGGGATGCACCTTTGACCAGTAAGCCAGAACTCAGGAGTCTTTGTGTAACACAGAAGTGTGAAATTATGTCAAGTGTGGACGAAAATATCTCTGGCATAATATGTAGATATTGGGATGATAAATAGGATGAGATACTTGGTGGAGGATGTAGAGGTTGGGCTGAGAATCATCGACTTTCCCAGGCCTGCAATGTAGTTTCCCACTGTACATCTGTTGAGTAACTAAGGATGATAATTTTAGAAACATTCATCACATCATACAATGTTGTAAAGAGCCCAGAGCCATTGAATAATTTGAAACCTCTGTGTGTTGAATCAGTTAGGTTGACCCATTACACATCCAACAATTAAACCCTTGGAGTCTGTAGAAACTCAAGGTACTATTGCAAATGCCCTCCTTAATACTTTGGGCAAAATATATTAATAAAACTATATTTTGGTTGGATTCCATATGGGGTTTATTTTGGGTATGGTTATTGGCATTTAGGATTTGCAATGGAGTTATGGGTAATAGTTCAAAGTACTCATGATATCACATGTGTGTATATTATCCTGGAAGGATTTTTAATATAAAGTTTTATAGGGGTATTGCTGGAAGAATTTTTAATATAAATTTTACCACAAATAAAATAAGATTATGCTCAGTTCAATTGATCTTCAAGTATGATGGTGAACATGAGAAATAGCCAATTCCAAGTGGGAGCTTTGATCAACAAGTGAAACATTAGTGGGGTTGTTATAATCAGTCTCCAAGTGGGAGATTATTGGGTGTGGAGCATGATTATCTTCTTTGCTTAGAGTATTATCCGTGTTGGATCCCAGTTCCGAAAAGGGTAGCAATGTTACCCGTAGGATTTTAGTCATCCTCCCCAAGCCCCCACCAGCACCCCGAGAAGCAAAATTTTGATAAAAATTTCCTTGTAAAATACTGTAATTTCAAGTCAATATGGGTTGTTCATTAGGTGAAAAATCTTATGGTAGAAGTTATGTTAATTCAGGGTTTTTTTTCCCTAGAATAAAACCCTTAGTTTATATGAGGTAATTGTATTGCGTATGTGGATGATGATTTTGTGCGGGAAAGAGGATATTGTATGAGAGTGAAGAGGAAATTACATTATATTTGTTGTAGGTTGTATCTCTTCATTTTGCTAGATAATATAAAATGAAGGCCTCGCTATTTCTCCGTGGACATAGCCCAAATGTGTTGAATCACATATATATGTATCTCTCTTGTTTTATGATTTTGTATGTTTGTGATTTTACAATATTTTATGTGTTCCATTGCCCTATTAATTAATTTCTAACAATCCCTAGCAACGTGTCTTTAGACACCACCACTTTTATTAGTTCCATGATCCTAACATTTAGGAAGCTACCATGTTCACAAAATCAACTCCAAGTCAACCGTGGGAGGTGTTGTTAGTTGGTCAACACTGTGGTCCACACGTCCTGACTTGGAGAATTCAAATAGGGTAAATTGGACCTGTGTAACAACTTCTCTAATTTTTCATGCCTCCAACTGATTTACAATTTACTTAATCAAATTTGATTCTAGAAATTGTTTGGGAATCCACTAGGATTACCCATCATAGTTATCATGATTTGGATCAGTGCTTCCAATGCTGAATCCACTTGCTTGTTTCATTTGTAATGTAAAACTCATATAAATCAAGCCTTCTTAGATTTCAAATATTTATCGATCTCATAGTAGTTAACATATCAAGCGTTGAATCCATATTTTGGTTGATATAGTAAATGGCCACACTTATGCATTCTCATGCATTTCTAAGACAGAGTTAATACAAATCTTTGTTAATGCTTTCCTGAGAAATATTTGTGGTTTGCTTTGCATGTGATTTAGTCACTTTCTTAGGGAACCTGATGTTGGTTGGGAAGGTTCCACCACCCTATCCCATGTTTCCCCTATATTATCTATCTTTATAATATAGTTATATTTTGTATTCATTTACAAATTGTGTATTAGTTATTTACTAATAATTAGACCATATATTAATCCTTGTTTTAAAACCAAAGTGCATGTTAATCCTTTGATTAATACCCAAAACTGTAATTTGATTTCTTTCATTTCATAACCATATTGTACACTAATTCTTAGATTCATAACCATATTGTAGCTCGATTTCTTGGATGCATTAGTTGATGTGTTTATTATTAAGTTATTGCTTATAGTTTTTGTCATTTGTAGACATGATATTGGCCATTGAGGGGAATGGATAATCATTGCAACACTTTATGGTTGCATGAACACCTTATTCAATCATTGTGAAAACTTATAATCTTTCAAAAAGGGGCTTTGTGTTGATAGCCTAGTTATTATTGTTGGGTTTTGTTATATTCTTTTCACAACTAGCTCCCCTAGTTAAACTAGGGGGTTAGAGGAGCCCCCCCTTCGTTGCGCTGACTGTGCAAAGGGGGATCACAAGGGGGTGGAAACCCCCCTTGTATGGGGGGTTTAAGGGGGGCAATTAGCCCCCCTCTATGAGGTCTGAGGCAGCGCCCCAGGGAAATTTTGTTTGGACCCTATATTGGGTGGGCGGACCTACCTTTGGTTTTGTGCATGGTTTTCACACATGGTTTTGGGCGCAATGGTTTACAGTCCATGGTATTGGATGCTTCAGCATGTATATATATGTATTGTAACATTGAAAGGAACATAATGAAAATCAATATGGTAGTCCCTGTTTTTGGATCCAAGGGAAAATCTCTATGTGTATTTTTTTTATGTGTTATGCTCTCGATATTGTTTATTTTCAGTGCTTTAGAATTCGTATGTAGGTAATTTCTGTACGGGGTTAAAACCTATTACTATATCGAATAGATTTCTCATTTTTTTCTTCCATTTATATTGTTGTTTGGTAGAAGTGAGGTTGCTTACTAAAGGGAAATATATGCATTGTAACTCCTACTTGGCTACATGAACACCCTATAAGGTCATTGTGAAACATTGCAACATGTTGTGAAGGGACTTTTGTTGATTCCCCAATTAGAAAATATCTCCTAGATTTTTTTTTTTGAATGTCTTTCATTTGGCAACAGATACATTTGGCTAGGTTTTAGTAAATATGAGGTTTTAGATTTGTTTTGTAATCGAGATAGGAACAATTAAACAATCTCTAACTGAAATAGTGTCTCTTGTACCCTAACAAAACTATCCTTAAGCTTTACACATATGGTGTTAAACATAGACAAGATTGGAAAGGTAAATCATTAATTGTATTTACCATTAGCATAGATGTACATTTATAATACATTCTTCTGACCGTTGGATTCATCTTCCAATGTCTGTTGGACTCCCTTTGACTATCCAACTTCCACACCTTAATCGTTAGCGGATTAGGTGTCCAACATTCCCCCCTTAATCTGAAGGGATATGTGTGAGTCCAAGAAGAGAGTTGTAATACAAAATGTGAAAAAATGCATGGCAGTAGGCCGAATCTACTCTCTAGAATGTTGGCATAAGGTGGTGGTTTAAGGATGACAACCAACAATAGAATGCTTAGTGCAGTTGTCGAAACTCTTCCCAGTCTGGCAAGAAGATGAAATCTTCTTCTAGAGGAAGTGTCCCTAACTATTTGAAGAGGGATACCTTCAACCTAAAAAGGGAGGTCTCAATCCCTCATAGATGGTTTAAGGCTAACCACTAACCAAAGGCCTGCTCAAGGGCATCTTTGTCTCTGGCTACAACTCTGAATCCGGTATGGCGCATTGTGGCTCGCTTGATGTGGATTTGAAGCTTGTAGATGACCATCACTTACCCCATGTCAGATACAAGGTGAGAAGATGAGGAGATCTCAACTGCAAGACTTTTCAATATTTGAGAAAAATATTGTTGTATGAGAGAAATATCTTCTTGGTTGTTGAATCCCATTGCCACTAAGCAATCCATCGAAGATGAATCTCTATGCTTGCAGGAGGCTTTTTTTTTAAGCATTTGTGTGAAAAATGAGTACACTAACCACAATGATTACATAGATGAAGATCAAAACAGTGATCTTTCATATGGCCAACTTGGTCACAGTGTTTCCATTTAACAACTTTTGGTTGTGAATGTAGAGAAGCATAATCTAGAACAAGTGGAGGTGAATTGTCATAAATAAACCCAGCACTATGAAACTGGATGGGCTTTGAGTAATCTGGAATATGAACGGATGTATCCTTATCATATCCAAGATCTATTTTATTTTTGTTATTGACAAACTTTTCCCAAGGTCTAATGATGGGCGTGGGAAGTGTATGTTGAATTTCTGCTTCTTTCGGAAAATTTTCTCCTTCATTGGGTACTGGATCAACATCATTGATTTGTTGTTCATGGGATTATGTCTCAATGTTTTGAACAAAAATAGGTTCAGATTGATCACTCCACTATTATAATTCTGCTCTTTGAAACAGAGATTCAAGCTCTGAAAATTGTGTCTTCTACTCCAAGCAGGTTTTAATATCACAGAGGGTATTCTTGCCAATGTCTATCATCCCATAAACATTGACATGTATCAAAGAATAATTCTAATATATTATCCATTTAATCCATTCCACAGGAAATGCAACAACATCAACCAATGTGCAATAATTTTTAAAGGAATTCAATACAAAAGTCTTCTCTCCTTCACTAAGGACTTCTTTTATATAAGGTGCATAGAAAAACTTATGATATGGAACAAAAACTCTATTATACCAACTTGTCTCACTCCTTAAACGACACTTTCTGGAACTAGTTCCAGTGTTGCCATGAGGTGGTGGATATTAAGATAATGTGAGATCTAAACACCATGACTGCTCATGGCTTCAGCTTTGTGGTCTTCTTCATTTTTGTAACCTTCGACTACTCCACAAGGTGATTCCTTAATGGCGTGGTAGCAATCCTTCTAGGGAAAACTACGATGAGAGAGGCAAAGATGTGACTTTGAAAATGTATTTTTTTAGATTTAGACTACTTCTTCCAAGCTACACATTCTTTAAGAAGATAACACACAACAACATCATAATATAAATTATGCATAGATCATATAGTTCACAGTATTCAACAAGGTTCAATGCATGTAGAGCCTCTAACTTACACCTCACCATCCACTATTACCTACTGTTTTTCATCACTTACCTCTCTCTTTTGCCTCATTTTCAATGTAAAACCACCCAGATCATTACATTAGATGTCATTAAGCATGATCAAGTGAGCTTTGCTAATGTGTGACTGTTTTGTTTAGATTTTGACATATTTACAGGCATTCCGCAGCCCTCTGCCGATTCCGCAGCCATCTGCTGATTCCGCAGCCATCTGGTGATTCCACAGCCTTTTTGTTAATCTCAAGGTTCCACGTGCCATTTTGCCAAATGAGCCACATGGGCACTTAGGAATCAAGGTGCTCGAGGTTCCTGTGCTATTGGTTCAGCCATCCACGTCATCTGCACCTCCGGCCAAAAGGGGGCAAGTTACGGTCAACAAAGGCAGCTTAACGGTGATGCGTAAGCTGTTGGGTCACGTCAGCTCAAACGGTGACTTGTCTGTGGTTACGCAGGTTGTGGAGACATAATCCAACTCTAGATTCAATGCCCATAACGACCAGAACCTCCAGCTATCCACGCAGGCTTATGACGTGTTAATTAAACCTTTATTACGCATGACAGTCAGTTATTTTTCAGTTTTAGCTATACGCATTATGCTATCTTTCAGATGCCTATAAAAACTTACGTCTGCATACGCTTATTTAACTTTACTATTGTTGTGTTTTTATGAACTGGATATAATTTTAGTGCATTTCAAGACTCTGTTTTAATAGTGTTGTTCTAGCACTCTTGACTGTGATTTTATGCACATGGAGTAATAGAAGCAGTGCTGTTCTGAAGTTTTCAATACCTTGAGTCTTCTTTGGGTTATATGAATGGAGGGCCCCTATTCATGTTAGCCTTGTACAGTATTTTATGTTCAGCATTTCCTTATTTCTATTCAGCATTTCCTTTTCTTGACACATGTACAGCGTAATTTACTTTCATGTTATTTCATTTCCAGCCTTTATTTTAAGCTGATCAGCATTGTTCTTTTGCAGGTTGTTAACTCGGGATTGCTTGTGTGTTTATGTATTTGCTTTATATCTAGTGGTAGTTTCAGTTGACAGATTCAAAGTTGCTGCCTTTACTTTATTTTCATAGCTGATTTTTAGTTTTATTTCTCAAATTTGTCTGCTAACATATGAATGGTCTCTTTATTATAAATTGTCTATCTTTTAGAGATCAGAATTCTAATAACTTGCAGCCGGCTTTGGGGTACTTTTTAGACTAATATTTAACTACTTTCTAATCGTGCTTTACACAGTACTATGTGTTAGAGGCAGAGAATTAGAAAGAGCAAAACATTATAACTAGTCTTTAAAGTAGATTTTTCTCATTTTTTATCATTTCTTAGACTTATCTTTAGCTACTTCCTAATCGTGTCTTACATAGTACTATGTGTTAGAGGCAGAGAGTTAGGAAGAGATAAATATTATCATTGGTCTTTTAAGTGATTTTCTTACCTTTTATTTGCAGCAGCATGAATGGTGTCTAATGCCATTAGAAAGTGGTTCTTTGCTTTCAGTTCATTTTAATTTATTTATTTCCTTCAAGTTTTCCTTTTCAGCAAGTAGTTAGAAACCACTAATCACACACCTTCACTCATCTAGAACTCACCTTACACACACCATCACTCATCTGTTTATAAATACATCACTCCATCTTAGGAAGATAAATTAACCACAAACAACACCCCAAACGACAAAAAGCTTTAAGAGGTTGCTTAAGTACATATAGTACACCTTCACTTCATCAGCTTACGAGCCCCGGGTTGAAAATTAATGACATCAATTTAGGAACACTAAATTGGCTAAACCTTTTGGCGCCGTTGCCGGGGAAGTGAAATTAAGTAGCCATTGTGGAGCGCTTGAAAGGTATGCTTTTTGAATAGTAATCTAGTGGTTTTCTAATAAGTTTCCTAACCTTTTCTGCATTATAAGTCTAAAGAATAAAAGGATTTTGATAAATTGTGTGAAAATGGACAAACGAAGCTCAATCACCAATAATCGATGTTTTCTATGCAGAAGGACGCGGAAACAGGGGATCATCAAGCAGAAACAAGAAGCAAAAGGAAAGCAACTGCTGTCCCCTCGCTAGGAAACCGGATGCGGACGCGATCAAGTAAACTTAGAGCCGAATGATCCAGGAAAAGAACGTGGACGCCAAGACGGAGAACGCAAGAAAGGAATGAGAAGAACTAAACGATTAGCGAATCCCTCAGGATCTCTGATCCTGAGGGATCGCTGCTTTAGCTTATCTTTTGTATCTAGATATCTCCGTCATTTCTGTTATATAAAGATACCACGCCATTGAGCGTGGGGGGATGAACTATTGTAATTACATAGTTTGGAACAACTCTGAGCATTAAGTTTTGCTGAGACTTGATCTTGTGTATCTTTGTTAATGCAATCAATATAAAGAACTTTGCGTTCACTTTGCCTCTGCATCTGAAGTAGCTTTAAGCGGTGTACCATTGGTAGCCAAGGGCCCAGCTCCGACGGTCACTCGCTGTAGTATCATACGGTGATTGGTGTGGTTTGATTATTTCTTTTGTTCCAGCAATCTGATATATCTTTCACATGATAGACTATGCTCTTCAGTTAATTTCTGAATCTGAATAAGTTTCCTCATTCATGTCTTTGTATTATATAAAGTGAATTTCTTTGAATTGCATCCCGGTATTGGTATGACTGGTATCATCATTGGGTTCATATAAAATAAGTGTTCGCGAGATTTGAAGACAATATCACTCTGTTCAGAAATAGTCACGTCATACATTACTCTTAGATTGTTGTAATAGCTTAGAATGTGTGCATCTGTTTAAGATTGCTGTTCCATTGCGTTTACTGTTCCAATTGAGTTAGCTGTTCCATATGATTGACGTTTCCTGGTTGCTGTTCCATTTATTTATGCTGTTTATTTAATTACTGCTGTTCCATTTACTTATGCTGTTCCATTTACTTATGTTGTTCCATTTCGTTCCTGCTGTTCCATTTCATAATTGCTGTTCCATTTACTTTCGCTTATCTGCTTTTGTTACTTTTGAGTGATAGCAGGCCTAAGACTGTAGTGAGCTCAGCAAGACGCTGCCTGACTCCCAGATCCATAAGCCTCTGCTTTGATTTCCCTCTTTATCAGTTTCTAAAGGGAAGGGTTATTGGTTCCGTACCCTTGACTGATTAGATTGATTTGTGTGATTTTATCCTTGAGTTGATTCAATTATAGTTTAGTAGCTGTTTCCTCTCAATTCATTAGAGCACTATACTACCAAGCATTACTTGGGCAAAACAGCCTCGGATTGAGTTACTCTTTGAAAGAACCAAACGATCCCGGATTGACTTAATAATGTGGAATAATTGGTGGTGTGAGAGACCCTAGTTATAGCCCTACATTTTGGCGTCGTTGTCGGGGAAGGGTAATAGCCATTTGTCCTTTATAAGTAGTGCGCAAATCTGCTAGGAGGGAGTTGGATTTTAAAAA
>APFE030121818.1:33594-46469 GCA_000404065.3 Pinus taeda | reverse complement strand
ATGAATGGTGTCTAATGCCATTAGAAAGTGGTTCTTTGCTTTCAGTTCATTTTAATTCATTTATTTCCTTCAAGTTTTTCTTTTCAGCAAGTAGTTAGAAACCACTAATCACACACCTTCACTCATCTAGAATTCACTTTACACACACCATCACTCATTTGTTTATAAATACATCACTCCATCTTAGGAAGATAAATTAACCACAAACAACACCCAAACGACAAAAAGCTCTAAGAGGTTGCTTAAGTACATATAGTACACCTTCACTTCATCAGCTTACGAGCCCCGGGTTGACAATTAATGATATCAATTTAGGAACACTAAATTGACTAAACAATGCATCCAATCAATGCATAGAAGTCTACGAATTCATCTCAACATCAATTCAACTTATTTATCTGACTTCACACAGCACTAACTCATCACCATGGACCAATGTTATATACAAACCAAGCAGTGCCAACATGTATATAAAGCATGGACTGGAGATTATTAAACATACCAGCAGAACTAAATTGTGAATTGAGGAATTTGAATCAACTCTTGCTTCAAATTGGTAGTCAAAATTCCAAATTTTTCGACGGAGATCTACATTTCCCACTAGAATCTACAACTCAAAATTTATCCCCATCATCATATATAATTGCGACTGCTCAATGTCATGGGAGGTAGAAAGGATGTATGAGAAAGTGACTCAATGGTCCAACCAACACAAAATCATTTAACTCATTGCATTGCATGCATTCAACATAATGAATGAACTTCGAGCTTGACCGAATGAATCGTTCCTCAATATGAAGCATGGATAGGGTAACGAGTCTACCAATGGAGTGTAGTACAAGGTGTTATGGATCCAAATTTCACTTTTTAATATAATAGAACCCAAAGGATCTTATGATAGGCTTCCAATATTATTTTTGAGGTAGTTGATGCCATCTATACATGGTGCACTTCTTCTCTATAGATATGTTATAGAAGCTCTCGGCGTGCTACATATCTATATTGAGCTCTAAGAATGTTCTCCTGCCACTACTTGTAAATTACAAAACCATTCTCCCAAAATGAGAGCACAAAGCTATCAATAGAGTGCCTCCTCGCATAACATAGAGAAAAAATCATGGTCATGGTAATGCCAAAAATCATCAATGAGAGAGAGGCATTTTCTGTAAAGGAAAGGAATATACGAGAGATATAATGGATATACATCCACGTAGAAGATTCCTACCATGGTGTTGTGGCCAGAAACAACCCCCCTTCTTATTTAGTTCTATTACTAATACTAAATAAGTGGGGACCCTTATTCAAAAAAAAATTGTGCTTGTATTCCCTTTTTTGAATAAAACTTACTATCATAAACTTAGGAGAATACCCGAAAATTCTTAAAAGACTTAATTTTTATGATAAGTTCGAATAAATACACCTTCAATAAAGAACTTCACATGGAAAAAAAGGTAATGGATGCCTTCCTACAAGCGGAATCCTAAGACTGCGAAATCACGCACTAAAAGATACTCATCGCGTCGCATGCCTCAAATATCACTTAAAGTTGAAATGCCTCAAACTGCCGATATATGATGGCGCATCTCGCAAATTGCATTTCGCAAAAAACAAATTATAACGAATGATTTCCACACACAATAGACTAGCGATGTTGCGATTCTACGATATTGCGAAACAAATCACAAAAACACCTTATCACAGAACTATAGGGCTCGTTGTTCAAAAAAGTTGTTTCCATAAACCGATGCCCAGTTATGCGCGTTAAGGTTAATTAATGAGTTAGTTGGCAATCATTAATGAAGTATGGTTTTGATCTGATCGAAGAGCCATTTCATGTAAGGTGATATATTTTATATGTTTTCTACATTTAAAGATTTCCTGTCACCTTTTCCTTATCATTACTCTTGCCTCATTTGTAAACTGCAGGAACGAAGAGCAGAGAAGTATACATAGTAGTGTTCAGGATATTATGGGAAAGAAGGGTAAAAATCTGAGTTTTGAAGATCAAGAAATGACGCCCTTGTACACAAACACCACCTGTAACAAAGATGCTGGTATTACTATTTGGGAAGGCATGTACAATCTACTCGAGGAAGAAAATCCCAGGATAATGGAGGTTATAGCTACTGCAGGCTCACACGGGTCTTTTGAGGCATCAATTACAGAACTATCATGTTTGTTCTTGCACTGAATAGTGGCGAGGCCTAAAAAATCTTCCATACATGGGCATGGTCAAATGGGTACTAGATAATGTTGATATCACGAATAGATAATTTAAAGCTCAGAACCAAGAACTCACGGAGTCCTTATTTTCACAAAATTTAAGTTTTATATCTTGTAACAAAAAACACGCAAGAGGTGAAAATCGCACCAGGGAACCCCAGATCGAGAAATGGAGGCAGTTTCCGATGTGCGATTCATCGACAGGCAAAACCCCTCGAAAAGGAAAGCCTCTAATCACTCAATCGCCTGTAAGCCCAGAAATTGTAGGAAAAAGCACTAAAGGCGAAAAGCAAAACATGAACATTAAAACCAGTGGTATTTATCAAGGATATTCTCAAGTGATATGCGAATATTTACCAAATATACAGCACCTACAGACAAGCTGGAGACATAAGGATCAAGAGAAAGCAGAGTCCATCAAAAGGTTAACCAAGTTAAATTGGGATTCTTACTGGACATACTTGGTAAAACCACATAGCCAGTGCATGACTCTCAAATGTATCATTAATTCTACAGAGAAGATGGTGCCAGCACTTGCCGATTCCATTTTCACAGGACAGCTAAAGTCGGAAGTTGGCCAGCCAACTGTCCTCAAGCAAATGTTGAACGCTTGCGACTACAAGGAACAGATACATAGATAGTTAGTTATTAGTTTTAGTTTTAGGTTCAGTTTTAGTTTTAATTTTTCTTGAAATGAGGACAATCATTTAAACCATCCTACATTTTTGTAATAAATTATTTTTAGATTTAGCTAGTAGTATTTAAACCCTTCTCATGCATTTAGAGAAGGGTCCTGAAATTTGTCAAAAACTTGTCCTCAGAACATGCACTTTTACACCCTCCGAGTAGGTTTTGATGAATGAATGGAACAGGATTTATTGACATTTGTGTTTAATATCTACTACTAATGTTGCACTTTTGTACTCTTAGTGGATGTTGGATTAAGAAGAGATAGATCATTATTGCTAAAGCTCATGAGTATAACTAGTTATAATTGGTACTTTTATCTCTTAACTATTTCTGCTTATGTGTTAAGGTGATATTCATGTTTAGTTATTTATATATGAATGCTTGAGTTATCATTTGGCACTTTTGTACGGTGATAGCTATTTATTTATGCTTAATATATGAGTAACTTATTATGTGATATGTTTTCCACAATCGTTTCATCTAAAATTTTATACGAAATGGTTTATCTTTATTGAATTCTTTTCTCATAGCAATTGAATGATCTTTATTACCATTTGCCATTTGAAATCATTTTAGATCGCATAACTGAAAGATTAAATCCTGGGTTAGTTTAGAATTAGATATTTCTGTTCATTAGAATATGATTACATTATATTTAGAATAAAAGCATTTTACTTAGGAATTATTAGAAAGGAAATATCAATTCCCAACACACACACACACACATAAAATGGGAAACTGGTCCCATATCCCCAGTCGGACCCACTATACCAAACGGAAAAGGAGCTGTTGACCAAGGTCCAGACTGGGTGGGTATCCCCCTTGTTGTAGACCTGATTTTCAGGGCTTCAACATATTTGGCGCTAGAAGGAGGGCCTGAATTGTGAATGGCAAGTAAATCTAAATCTAAATACCATTCTGAGAGTAAATCGCCCTCACCATCTCCCCCGACTTCTCCATCACATTTAGAATCTTTAAATCTTGAGCAAGAAGTCGAAAAAAAAACAACCACTGCCATAAACCCTGACATTTTAGAGAAATCTACTATTGAACCTCCTGCAGTTGAATCTTTGATCCATAAACTTCAGCGATTTTCTATATCACCCCAAAGATCTGAAAAATCTCAAGGTAGTGTGACTTCGCAATATAGCCCTTCTCATCCTCTTACCAGAATGAAGAGTGAAAAGTTTGGTATTGAACCAACTAAGTTACCTCTACCTACAAGGAAGAGAGCAAGGAAATCACCTAAAGGGTCTGATACCGAGACTCTTTCATCATCATCATCCATCTCAACCTCTCCACTGCGAAGTCAACCATCCACCCCTCCAGTTCATATTATTGTTCACCAGTCAACTGGAACTTCCACATCTCCTTCTCAATCATCTGGAACTGTAATATCCTCATCTTCCCAATCGCAGGGATAATCTTCTATGCTTTCCTCTGTTAGTAGTTCAGTGATGGCCCAATATCCATGGAATAACCCAGGGGCAGTCTTAATGCTTGCACCCTTAAGTCAAATACCGGCCCATCCTGAAAAATGGCTGCCTAAGTTCAATCCTGAAATAGGCATGCTAGTAGAAGAACATATAAATAACTTTATGTTATCTATAAATCTCTATGGGGTTACTAATGAAGATGTTGTTGTCCGACTTTTTCCTTAGACTTTGCAAGGAGCAGCCAGATCATGGTATTTCTCATTACCATCTGGACCTATCACTAGTTGGGATATTTTCCAAGAACAATTCTTGACTAAGTTCAGTGATGACAGGTCTACTGCAACATTGATCAATGACCTTTCTAATCTGAGGGCTGAGTCAAAGGAACCTATCAAAGATTTTAACTCACGTTTCAATAAACTGTTGAACAAAATTCCTACCACTTCCAAGCCTAGCGAAGAAGTTTGAAGTGAATGGTACATATCGGCTCTACCATCAAACATAGCAATCTTCATTGATAGGGCTAACAAAACAACTTTAACTGACAATATGAAGGAATCAATAGTGGTAGATAAATGCATCATAGCCTTAGAAAATAAAAATGCCATTGATGAACGAAAATATAAGAAGGTTACTTTTAAGGAAGATCCAAGGAAAAAATCGAAAGACCCATTCGATTTAGAAGGATTGCAGAAATTTTTTAAAACCATGTCTAACGAAATGGTCGACATAAAAAAACAAGTAGCAGAAACTTCTTCTAAAAAACCATACAAGCCTTATAGAATAAATCCTTCAACTGATTCAAAGCCTCCCAATGCTATTACAAATGCTGAATCAGAAGAAGAAGAAGAGGAAATTTCCAATGAAGAGCCTATTGATGAAGAAGAAGTTGTAGAAGTACAAGGTATGTGGGATTTCATCCTTCCAGATGAAGAGGATCAAGAGGCATCGCTAGTCAGTACTAGAAGTAGAAATAAACTTGATCCTCCTCAACCTACTCCTAAGCCAAAGAGCGCAAGCTCAATGCCTAAGGACAAAGTCGCAGCAAACAAGACAGCACCTACAGTGACTTAAACAAGCCCAATCCAAACAGATTCACCAACTCCATCTAAAACATTAATTTTTTTGGATGAGAAGGAGTATAATATCATAGAAGACATGAAGAAGACTAGGGCTAACATCACTTTTATGAGTTGAGCAAGTTAAAACATCAACAAAAGATTCTTTTGAAAGAATTACAAGCAGCACCAGTTGCACCTCTGCCCGCCACTGTAATCTCGCAATTTTCTCATGAGATGGGAAGACCTCCAACTAATGTGACTAATAAAGTTGATCCAAATGATATCGCTTTAATTGGAGGAAGGTCAAGATCTCATACTCCCCCATTTCTTCTTACTTATGAAGTTTTCAACAAAAATTAGCATAATTGTTTAGTTGATTCAAGAGCTTCATCTAATATCTTACCTAAATCAATATATGCAAAGTTGAACGTTCAACCTCAAAAATCTGTTGTATGCATAGTTCAGTTGGATCGGTCACAAGTTGAAGTGATTGGCGAACTAAATCAGGTTACCATAAGGTTTTCATCTAATCCAAAGGTATGTCAAGTCATCGAAATTTTAGTTGTAGATATTCCAGAATTTTATGGCTTAATTCTTAGTAGAGATTGGTCCGAAAAACTTCATGGATACTTTTCAACCTATTGGTCGCATATGTGGCTCCCTTACAATGGTAAACCAAATCAAATAAAGGTTGAGCGAGAAAGACATCAGAAATACATAGTAACGGAATTGGAAGGAGAAAATGAACATGTAGCATACAGCAACAATATAATTGGAAACTGTTCTGTTGATTCTTTTTTAGGAAACTTTAATGCTCATACTTCACCTTACTTAGAACATTTTGTTTTATCTCAAGTAGAAAATTTTTCTCAAACAAATAGTTCTAAATGTATTAATTTTATAGATAGTCCTGTAAATAAATATTTATTTTGGAAGTTATTTTTTGACGGTTCTAAGTCTAGCGAGGGAGCAGGAGCAAGATGTGTATTAATCAGTCCAAAGAGAAACAAAACTATGCTAACTTGTAGACTCGAGTTCGATTACACAAATAATACTGCAGAATACAAGGCTTTAGTCCAAGGATTATACAAAGCAATCATATTAGATATCAAATATCTACAAGTTTTCAGAGATTCTGAAATTGTTATTAGACAGGTACAAAATACTATAGATTGTCTATCAGGTCACTTAAAGCATTATCAATCTTTAGTGTGAGATCTGACTGAAAATTTTATAGCATTCAATATTTCATCAATTCCTAGACTCCAAAATGCTAGTGTTGACCTCTTGGCAAATGTAGCTTCCAAGCTCATTCCCTCAGAAGACTATAGCCCCGATAGATTTTCAATAGAATTAATGTTTAGACCCTCGATTCCTGATAACATTACCAATTGGAGAATTTTCAAAGATGACCCTGATATTGTAAGCTTCCTCACATCAGAGGGATCTTACACTAATCAGTTAATAGATGAGTACCAACATGACAGACAATTGCAACAAGATAGCACTAATAATTCTATGTCAAAATCAGTAGTCAAATTAAAAGATCTATATGATTTGAAAGATCGATTCAAAAAATCTACCAATTCAAAACTTCAAAGTTCAACTTTGAACTATGAATTAGTAAATCTAGGATCTGATACCAAGCTGCAGAATATCAATCTAGGTCTTGGCCTAGCCCCTGGAGAAAGATTAGTGTATGTTCGTCTCCTGAAACAATACAAAAGTGTCTTTTCCTGGAACTACAATGAACTTAAGACTTATGACACTTCTATCATCCAACATACTATCCCAATGATAAATGATGAAAAACCTATCCAGCAAAAGTTGAGAAAGATCCATCCTAATTTAGAAAACTAGATCAAATCTGAGCTCAATAAGTTATTGAAAGCAAAAATCATTCTTCCTGTTCGACATTCTAAATGGGTTTCCAATATGGTTCTCGTTAGAAAGAAAAACGGAGACATTAGAATTTGCATTGACTTTCGAAATCTTAAAAAATCCTACCAAAAGGGTAATTTTCCTTTGCCTCCCATGGAGCAAATAGTACAGGCAGTTGCAGGATCAGAATTAATGTCCTTTTTAGATGGTTTCTCTGGCTACAACCAAGTTTTGGTCCATCCTGATGATCAATTAAAGACCACATTCAGAACCAAATGGGGTACTTATGCATATCAAAAGATGCCTTTTGGTCTGATCAACGCTGGTTCCACATTTCAAAGGGCCATGGACATCACATTTAAGGGATTAGTAAACAAATTAGTAGTAATCTACTTGGATGATATAACTGTATATTCCAAGAAAAGAGGCAATCATCTCAGAGATTTCAAATAGATCTTTCAACGTTGCCAACGGTATGGAATTTCACTTAACCCAAAAAAGTCCTTTTTTGCATTAAGTGAAGGAAAACTTCTTGGATTCATAGTGTCAAAATCTGGAATCCATATTGATCCTGACAGAATCAAGGAGATTTCTGAAATACCCTTGCCTCACAACAAGAAAGCTATGCAATCTTTCCTTGGCCGAATTAATTTTGTAAAGAGATTTGTTCCAGATTTTTCAAGAATCGTATCTCCTTTACAAGCAATGATTAAAAAGAACTCAGTCTTCAAATGGGCCAAGACGAATATGAAGCATTCAATTTGATTAAACAAGTGATTGTTAATGCTCCATCTTTAGCAACTCCAAATTTTTGTGATCCTTTCATTTTATATACATTTGCCTCTGACAGATCATATGCTGCGATACTCACTCAAGCAAATCAAGACAAGGCAGAAGCCCCAATTGCCTTTTTCAATTCAAATCTACAAGGGGCTGAATTAAATTATTCAGACGTCGAGAAACAAGCTTATGTTGTTTTCAAAGCGATCAAGTATTTCAGACCCTTTCTTCTTAAAACCCATACAAAAATCATAGTATTGTTTCCAGCGGTAAGAAATCTCTTGGTACAAAATGATGTGGGTGAGAAAAGATCCAATTGGGTTACTTCCATACAAGAATATGACGTTGAAATTAAACTAGCAAGTATTGTAAAAGGTCAAGGCTTTTGCAAACTGCTGGCTGGAGCATCGCTTATTTCCGAAATACCATCTTCAAAAGTACAAACGTATGAGGTAAGCCTAAACGATGTTGAAGCATTATGCGTTGATATCATATTTTATCTAAAGAACGAATATGCTCCTTCCAACCTCGATTATACGAAGAAAAGAGCCCTAAGGTTGAAGGCTAAACAATATCAACTCGTAAACAATGTACTTTTTAGGATGAATTATGATTATGTTCTCCTTAGATGTCTTGAGAAATCTGAAGCTGAAAATGTATTGCAATAACTCCATGATGGACCAGCAGGTGGAAATTATGCTGGAGATGCTACTGCACATAAAATCTTGCATGTAGGCTACTATTGGCCTACACTATTCAAAGGCACACATAGCTATGTAAGGAAATGTCAAGTTTGTCAAATTGTTGCTAGGAGACAAAAGAAACCATCATTGCCTTTGCAACTAGTTAATACTGAGCAACCTTTTGATCAACAGGTATTGGATATAATAGGTGAGATTGTTCCTCACTCTTCTAAATAACATAGGTATATCCTTACAGCTACATATTGTTTTACTAAATGGGTAGAAGCAGCTCCTATCAAGATAGCTAATGATGAACACATCATTGATTTCATAGATCAGTTCATAATCACCAGGTTTGGTTTACCTTCTGCTTTAATGTTTGATAATGCATCATATTTCTCTAGAAATGCTATGATTGAATTTGCACTCAAAAGAGGTTTTAAACTTAAATACTCTACCAATTATTACCCATAGGGGAACAGGTTAGCTGAATCAACGAATAAAAACTTAATCATAATCATTAAGTGAACCATTGACCAAAGTCATAAGAATTGGCACAAATCCCTAATATATGCTCTATGGATAGACCAAATAACGCAAAAAGCCTCTATTGGCACTTCTCCCTTTAATTTAGTTTATGGGAAAGAAGTGGTCCTTCCAACTCATCTAGCGATCCCCTCTTTGGTCTTAGTTCAATATATTGACAAAACACCAACTTCTTCCTTACAACTAAGGCAACTGCAAATTGTTAAGCTAGAAGAACGATGAGAACAAGCTAAAATAACTCATACTAATCACCAAGCATTAGTTAAAGCTTCTTTTGATTCAAACATGATATCCAAAAAGGACTTTCAGATTGGAGATCTAGTTTTAAAATGGGACAAGGCTCATGAGGAAAAGGGAAAACATACAAAATTTCAACGAATGTGACTTGGCCCTTTCCAAATTGCAGAAATCATAGGTCCATCTACTTTTATGTTACAAGATTTAACACGAAAAAGAGAATCTTTACATGTTAACGGGCAGATCCTCAAAAAATGCTTTCCTAAGGAGATCATTCTTCTATTTTTGTAGATTAGTTTTTCCTTTGTTTTCATAATAAACCAGTTGTAAATGGTTACATTTGGAATTCACGAAAAAGATAAGTATTTCTTTTAGATTTTGTTTTTTCACTTGTATAAATAAAATTATTTTGGAAAATTGGTCATTATTATTGAAAGATACAGTCAAAAGCTATAAGCCTGAAAATGGTACTAGTTTCAACCTTGTAAATTTTGATAAAAAGTGACCTTTAGTGGGAATTTGTTTTATATCAGTCAAATGAAAGGTATCAATAACAAAATAAAGATTCTATGTAGAGAAGCTCTTTCCAAAACTCTACCATTGTTATCCATAGCTATTCTTAAGGAAATAATGACTTCCTCCCCACTTAGGAAATTACGACCTTCAAGGAATAAGCCAGCAATACACTTTAAACTTAAAGAATAAGAGGTCTCATCACGAGCTAACTTATCATGATCATAGATATTATAGCTTGCTGACTTTGCCAAAACTGCATACCACAACAGGGCAATGACTCGAGATTGTAACAATCAAAAGACAAGGGATCGCATCACGAGCCAACTTGGTCAGCAAAGTTATAAATCAAGTGAGTGGCACTGTCATAATTTGGCTACCAAACCAAGGCATTGTTCTTTAAGGATTAAAAGAAAATAAAAGCAATAAGTGTGGATATGCATTTCTCTTTGAAAATCGTATATTTCTCCAAGTAGGATACAGGGTCATTGTTGCATAACAGGTAACCCTATCAAGGCTATAAACGCCTGCTGGCATTAGAGGCTCTACCTACGACAAATGAGCATATTTAAAACTGATTTACAGAGAAGTCTTTGGTTTTATCTTTATAAACCAAGTAGTGACTAATGTAGATACAATGACAAAATCTAGGAAGTAAATAACCAAAGTTAACATAGAAGAAACAAACTATCATTGATAGCTGCAAGCATGGTGTACTTTATCTTTCTATAATAAAGCTTGATTTTCTAGAAAAGTTTTCTGTTTTGGAAGTTTAGAAAATTCAAAAGAAAAGCAGAGATAACTGGTTCTTCCAAGTGAATCGCCAATTGTTGTGGCCAACAAAAACCCCCCTTCTTATTTAGTTTTATTACTAATACTAAATAAGTGGGGACCCTTTTTCAAAAAAATTTAGCGCTTGTATTCCCTTTTTTGAATAAAACTTGCTATCATAAACTTAGGAGAATACCCGAAAAATCTAAAAAGACTTAAGTTTTATGATAAGTTCGAATAAATACACCTTCAATAAAGAATGTCGCATCGCAAAAAAGGTAATGGATGCCTTCCTACAAGCGGAATCCTAAGACTGCGAAATCACGCACTAAAAGATAGTCATTGTGTTGCATGCCTCAAATATCACTTAAGGATGAAATGCCTCAAACTGTCGATATGTAATGGCACATCTCGCAAATCACATTTCGCAGAAAACGCATTATAATGGATGATTGCCACATGCAACAGAGTAGTGATATTACGATTCTGCGAGATTGCGAAACAAATCGCAAAAACGACTTATCGCATACCTATAGGGCTCGTTGTTCAAAAAAGTTGTTTCCATAAACCGATGCCCAGTTATGCACATTAAGGTTAATTAATGAGTTAGTTGGCAATCATTAATGAAGTATGGTTTTGATCTGATGGAAGAGCCATTTCACATAAGGTGATATATTTTATATGTTTTCTGCATTTAAAGCTTTCTCGTCACCTTTTCCTTATCATTACTCTTGCCTCATTTGTAAATTGTAGGAGCGAAGAGCAGAGAAGTATACATACTAGTGTTCAGGATATTATGGGAAAGAAGGGTAAAAATCCGAGTTTTGAAGATAAAGAAATGACGCCCTTATACACAGACACCACTTGTAACAATGATGTCGGTATTACTACTTGGGAAGGCATGTCATATCTACTCGAGGAAGAAAATCCCAAGATAATGGAGGTTACAACTACTGCAGGCTCACACGGGTCTTCTGAGGTGTCAATTACAAAACTATCATGTTCGTTCTTGCATCGAATAACGGTGAGGCCTACCAAATCTTCCACACAAGGGCATGGTCAAATGGGTATTGGATAATGCTGATATCACAAATAGAGAATTTAAAGCTCAGAACCAAGAACTCATAGAGTCCTTATTTTCACAAAATTTAAGTTTTATATCCTCTAACAAAAAACACGTAAGAGGTGAAAATCACACCAAGGAACCCCGGATCGAGAAATGGAGGTAGTTTCTAATGCGCGCACATCGCCAGGCAAAGCCCCTTGAAAAGGAAAGCCTCTAATCACTCAATCACCTGTAAGCCCAGAAATTGTAGGAAAATGAGCTAAAGGTGAAAAGAAAAACTTGAACTCTAAAACCAGTGGTATTTATTAGGGATATTCTCAAGTGATATGAAAATATTTACCAAATATACAACACCTACAGACAAGCTGGAGACAGAAGGCTCAAGAGAAAGCAGAGTCCATCAAAAGGTTAACCAAGTTAAATTGGGATTCTTACTGGACATACTTGGTAAAACCACATAGCCAGTGCATGAATCTCAAATGTATCATTAACTCTATCGAGAAGATGGCACCAGCACTTGCCGATTCCGTTTTCGTAGGACAGCTAAAGTCAAAAGTTGGCCAGCCAACTCTCCTCAAGCAAATGTTGAACACTTGCAACTACAAGGAACAAATGCATAGATAGTTAGTTATAAGTTTTAGTTTTAGATTCAATTTTTGTTTTAATTTTGTTGTATTTTTGCATGAAATGAAGACGGTCATTTAAACCGAGACCTACATTTTTGTAATAAATTATTTTTAGATTTAGCTAGTAGTATTTAAACCCTTCTCATGCATTTAGAGAAGGGTCCTAAAATTTGTCAAAAACATGTCCTCAGAACATGCACTTTTGCACCCTGTGAGGAGGTTTTGATGAATGAATGGAACAGGATTTATTGATATTTGCGTTTAATATCTACTACTGATGTTGCACTTTTGTACTCTTAGTGGATGTTGGATTAAGAAGAGATAGATCATTATTGTTGAAGCTCATGAGTAGAACTAGTTAT
>APFE030121818.1:6475-33411 GCA_000404065.3 Pinus taeda | reverse complement strand
GCTTGAATGCTTGAGTTATCATTTGGCACTTTTGTATGGTGATAGCTATTTATTTATGCTTAATATATGAGTAACTTATTATGTGATATGTTTTCCACAATTGTTTCATCTAACTTTTTATACGAAATGGTTTATCTTTATTGAATTCTTTTCTCATAGCAATTGAATGATCTTTATTACCAATTTCCATTTGAAATCATTTTAGATCAGATAACTGAAAGATTAAATCCCAAGTTAGTTTAGAATTAGATATTTCTGTTCAATAGAATACGATTACATTAGATTTAGAATAAAAGCATTTTACTTAGGAATTATTAGAAAGGAAATATCAATTCTCAACACACACACACATAAATTGGGAAACTGGTCCCATATCCCTAGTCAGACCCACTATACCAAATGGAAAAGGAGCTGCTAACCAAGGTCTAGATAGGGTGGGTATCCCCCTTGTTGTAGACCCGATTTTTGGGGCTTCAACACACAGGGCCAGATAATTTTGACAAGCCAATGGTTCGACGTTATGATTTCAGACTAAGAATAGCCAGGAGCAATGGTTATTTGAGGAGTATGGTCATACTTGAATGGAAAGGCCCTTGATGAGGAGTAGGCACAAATATGTTATGGCAGAAATAGTCAGGTAGCCCCCAAGAAAGTTAGAGAGTAGATGCTCATACAACTGTTATTTAAGGTGGAGAGTTGGTGAAGAAAGGCGGATTGTGGAGAAAGATGAGGCGGTAAGTGTTTTTATATGGCGTGATCCCATAATGAATGAGGAGGTGACACATTTTCAAAGGTGATTCAAGGAAAACAGCTTTACAGAGGCCTTCAGAAAATGCACAGACTTTAAGTATGGCCGAATAGGTTAAAAGAGCACAGGTTTCAACACTAAATTTAACGTTCAATGCAACACATTAAAATTATTCAATGGAGAACAAAACTTAAAAAATGGAGAGGATTGGTTGAAGTTACACATATAAATATGCCATGAAGAGGAGCCTTAAATATAGGGATTCATCACTAGTTTGCACGAAATTCATCAACACATTGTATATATGATATATATCCTCTTGTAGGAGCGCATACACTAACCACAATGATTACATAGATGAAGATCAAAATAGTGATCTTTCATATGGCCAACTCGGTCACAGTGTTTCCATTTAGCAGCTTTTGGCTAGGAATATGGAGGAGCATAATCTGGAAAAGGTGGAGGTGAACTGTCATAAATAAATCCAGCACTTTAAAACTGGATGGGATTTGAGTAATCTGGAATACGAACGGATGTATCCTTATCATATTCAAGATCTGTTTTATTTTGTTTATTGACAAACTCTTCCCAAGGTCTAATGATGGGCGTAGGAAGTGTATGTTGAATTTATGCTTCTTTCAACGAATTTTCTCCTTCATTGGGTACTAGATCAACATCATTGATTTGTTGTTTATGGGATTATGTCTCAATGTTATAAACAAAAATAGGTTCATATTGACACTCCACTATTGTCATTCTTCTCTTTGAAACTGAGATTCAAGCTCTAAAATATATATCTTCTACTCCAAGCAGGTTTTAATATCACAGAGGGTGTTCTTGCCAATGTCTATCATCCCATCAACATTGACATATATTAAAGAATAATTCTAATATATTATCCATTTGATCCATTTCATAGCAAATGCAACAACATCAACCAATGTGCAATAATTTTTTAAGGAATTTGATACAAAAGTCTGCTCTCCTTCACTAAGGAATTCTTTTATATAAAGTGCATAGAAAAACTCATGATATGGAACAAAAACTCTATTATACTAGCTTGTCTCACTCCTTAAATGACACTTTCTAGAACTACTTCCGGCATTGCCACGAGGTGGTGGGTATTAAGATGATGTGAGATCTAAACACCATGACTGCTCATCACTTCAGCTTTATGGTCTTCTTCATTTTTGTAACCTTCGACTACTCCACAACATGATTCCTTAATGGCGTGGTAGGAATCCTTCTACGGAAAACTACGATGAGAGAGGCAACGATGTGACTATGAAAATGTATTTTTTTTAGACTTAGACATGTTCTTCCAAGCTACACATTCTTTAAGAAGATAATGCACAACAACATAATAATATAAATAATGCATAGGCCATATAGTTCACAGCATTCAACAAGCTTCAATGTATAGAGGTCTAAGAATTCATCTCAACAATAATTCAACTTATTTATCTGACTTCTCACAACGCTAATGCATCAACATGGAATAACGTTATATACAAACCAAGCAGTGCCAACACGTATATAAAGCATGGACTGGAGATTATTAGACATACTAGCAGAACTAAATTGTGAATCGAGGAATTTGAATCAACTCTTGCTCCAAAGTGGCAATCCAAATTCCAAATTTTGCAACAAAGATCTATATTTCCCAATAGAACCTACAACTCAAAATTTTTCCTTGTCATTGTATATAATTGCGATTGCTCGATGTCATGGGAGGTAGAAAGGACGTATGAGAGAGTGTCTCAATGATCCAACCAATGGAAAATCATTTAACTCATTGCATTATATGCATTCAACATAATGAATGAACTTTGACTTTGACCGAATTAATCATTCCTCAATATGAAGGATGGATTGGGTAACTAGTCTACCAATGGAGTGTAGTACAAGGTGTTATGGATCCAAATTTCATTTTTTTAATATAATAGAACCAAAAGGATCTTACGATAGGTTACCATTATTATTTTTGAGGCAGTTGATGCCATCTATACATGGTGCATTTCTTCTCTACAGATATGTCATAGAAGCTCTCGACATGCTACATATCTGTATTGAGCTCTAAGAATGTACTCCTGCCACTACTTGTAAATTGCAAAACCATTCTCCCAAAATGAAAGGGCAAATCTATCAACAGAATGCCTCCTCGCATAACGCAGAGAAAAAATCATGGTCATGGCAACGCCAAAACTCATCAACGAGAGAGAGGCATTTTTTTGCAAAGGAAAGGAATATACAAGAGAGATAATGGATAGACATCCACATAGAAGATTCCTACCATGGAACAGAGAATTTTGACAAGCCAAAGGTTCAGCGTTATGATTTCAGACTAAGAATAGCTAGGAGTAATGGCTATGTGAGGAGTATTGTCATACCTAAATGGAAAGGACCTTGATGAGGAGTAGGTGCAAATATGTTATGGCAGAAATAGTCAAGTACCCCCGAGAAAGATAGAGAGTAGAAGCTCATACCACCGCTATTTAAGGTGGAGATTTGGTGAAGAAAGGCGGATTGTGGAGGTAGATGAGGTGATAAGAGTGTTTATATGGGTTGATCCCAAAATGAATGAGGAGGTGACATGTTGTCAAAGGTGATTCAAGGAAAACAAATTTATGGAGACCTTCAGAAAATGCACGGACTTTAAGTACAGCCAAACAGGTAAAAAGAGCACAGGTTTCAACACTCCATTCAACGTTCAATGCAACACATTAAAATTATTCAACATAGAATGGAACTTAAACAATGGAGAGGATTTGTTGAAGTTATGCACATAAATATACCATGAAGAGGAGCCTTAAATACAGGGATTCATCACCAGTTTGCAGGAAATTCATCAACTCATTGTATATATGATATATATCCTCTTGCAGGAGAAGATACACTAACCACAATGATTACATAGATGAAGATCAAAACAGTGATATTTCATATGGCCAACTCGGTCACAGTGTTTCCATTTAACAACTTTTGGCTGCGAATGTAGAGGAGCATAAGCTGGAACAGGTGGAGGTGAATTATCATAAATAAATCCAGCACTATGAAACTGGATGGGCTTTGAGTAATCTGGAAAACGAATAGATGTATCCTTATCATATCCAAGATCTATTCTATTTTTGTTATTGACAAACTCTTCCCAAGGTCTAATGATGGGTGTGGGAAGTGTATGTTGAATTTCTGCTTCTTTCAGCAAATTTTCTCCTTCATTGGGTACTAGATCAACATCATTGATTTGTTGTTTATGGGATTATGTCTCGATGTTCCAAACAAAAATAGTTTCAGATTGATCACTCCACTATTGTAATTTTGCTCTTTGAAACTAAGATTCAAGCTCTAAAAATTCTATCTTCTACTCCAAGTAGGTTTTAATATCACAGAGTGTATTCTTGCCAATATCTATCATCCCATCAACATTGACATGTCTTAAATAATAATTCTAATATATTATCCATTTGATCCATTTCATAGCAAATGCAACAACATCAACCAATGTGCAATAATTTTTAATGGAATTCAATACAAACGTCTTCTCTCCTTCACTAAGGAATTCTTTTATATAAAGTGCATAGAAAAACTCATGATATGGAATAAAAACTCTATTATACCATCTTGTCTCACTCCTTAAATGACACTTTCTGGAACTACTTCCAGTGTTGGCACGAGGTGGTGGGTATTAAGATAATGTGATATTTAAACACCATGACTGCTCATGGCTTCAGCATTGTGGTCTTCTTGATTTTTGTAACCTTCGAGTACTCCACAAGGTGATTCCTTAATGGCATGGTAGCAATCCTTATAGGTAAAACTACGATGAGAGAGGCAATGATGTGACTATGAAAATGTATTTTTTTTTAGAATTAGACTGCTTCTTCCAACCTACACATTCTTTAAGAAGATAACGCACAACAACATCATACTAGAAATTATGCCCAGATCATATAGTTCTCAGTATTCAACAAGGTTCAATGCATCCAATCAACACATAGAGGTCTACGAATTCATATCAACATCAGTTCAACTTATTTATCTGACTTCTCACAATGCTAACACATCAACGTGGACCAACGTTATATACAAACCAAGTAGTGCCAACACGTATATAAAGAATCAAAACTAAATTGTGAATCAAGGAATTTGAATCAACTCTTGCTCGAAATTGGCAGTCAAAATTCAAAATTTTTCGATAGAGATCTACATTTCCCACTAGAATCTACAACTCAAAATTTCTCCCCATCATCGTATATAATTTCGATTGCTCGATGTCGTGGGAGGTAGAAAGGACGTATGAGAAAGTGACTTAATGGTCCAACCAACGCAAAATAATTTAACTCATTGCATTGTATGCATTCAACACAATGAATGAACTTCGAGCTTGACCGAATGAATCGTTCCTCAATATGAAGGATGTATAGGGTAACGAGTCTACCAGTGGAGCGTAGTATAAGATGTTATGGATCCAAATTTCACTTTTTAATATAATAGAACCAAAAGGATCTTACGATAGGCTGCCAAAATTATTTTTGAGGCAATTGATGCCATCTATACATGGTGAATATCTTATTTATAGATATGTTATAGAAGCTCTCAGCGTGCTACATATCTATATTGAGCTCTAAGAATGTACTCCTACACCACTTCTAAATTACAAAACCATTCTCCCAAAATGTGAGCACAAAGCTATCAATAGAGTGCCTCCTCCCATAACGCAGAGAAAAAATCATGGTTATGGCAATGCCAAAACTCATCAACGAGAGAGAGGCATTTTGTATAAAGGAAAGGAATATACAAGAGATATAATGGATAGACATCCACGTAGAAGATTCCTACCACGGGAACAACAAATTTTGACAAGCAAATGGTTCAGCGTTATGATTTCATACTAAGAATAACCAGGAACAACGGTTATGTGAGGAGTATGGTCATACCTGAATGGAAGGGCCATTGATGAGGAGTAGGTGCAAATATGTTATGGCAGAAATATTCAAGTACCCCCTGAGAAAGTTAGAGAGTAGAAGCTCATACCACCGCTATTTAAGGTGGAGAGTTGGTGAAGAAAGGTGAATTGTTTAGGTAGATGAGGTGGTAAGCGTATTTATATGGGGTGATTCCATATTGAAAGAGAAGGTGACATGTTGTCAGAGGTGATTCAAGGAAAAAAACTTTAGGGAGGCCTTAAGAAAATGCACGGACTTTAAGTACGGTTGAACAAGTAAAATGGGCATAGGTTTCAACACTCCATTCAATGTTCAATGCAACACATTAAAATTATTCAACAAAGAATGGAAATTAAAAAATGGAGATGATTTGATGAAATTACACACATAAATATGCCATGAACAAGAGCCTTAAATATAGGGATTCATCACCAATTTAGAGGAATTTCATCAACTCATTGTATATACAATATATATCTTCTTGCAGGAGTGCATACACTAACCACAATGATTACATAGATGAAGATCAAAACAATGATATTTCATATGGCCAACTCGGTCACAGTGTTTCCATTTATCAACTTTTGGCTGCAAATGTGGAGGAGCATAATCTGGAACAAGTGGAGGAGAATTGTCATAAATAAATCCAACACTTTAAAACTAGACGGGATTTGAGTAATCTGGAATACAAATGGATGTATCCTTATCATATCCAAGATCTATTCTATTTTTGTAATTGACAAACTCTTCCCAAGGTCTAATGATGGGCATGGGAAGTGTATGTTGAATTTCTACTTCTTTTGGAAAATTTTCTCCTTCATTGGGTACTAGATCAACATCATTGATTTGTTGTTTATGGGGTTATGTCTCAATGTTTTGAACAAAAATAGGTTCAGATTGATCACTCCACTATTGTAGTTCTGCTCTTTCAAACTGAGATTCAAGCTCTAAAAATTCTATCTTTTACTCTAGGCAGGTTTTAATATCACAGAGGGTGTTCTTGCCAATGTCTATCATGCCATCAAACATTGACATGTATTAAAGAATAATTCTAATATATTATCCATTTGATCCATTTCATAGTAAATGCATCAACATCAACCAATGTGCAATAATTTTTAAAGGAATTCAATAAAAAATTCTTCTCTCCTTTACTAAGGACTTATTTTATATAAAGTGCATAGAAAAACTCATGATATGGAACAAAAACTCTATTATACCAACTTGTCTCACTCTTTAAATGACACTTTCTAGAAATACTTCCAGCATTGCCACAAGGTGGTGGGTATTAAGATAACGTGAGATCTAAACACCATGACTGCTCATGGCTTCAAATTTGTGGTCTTCTTCATTTTTGTAACCTTCAACTACTCCACAAGATGATTCCTTAATGGCGTGGTAGCAATCCTTCTAGGGAAAACTATGATGAGAGAGGGAATGATGTGACTATGAAAATGTTTTTTTTTTGTTAGACTTAGACTGATTCTTCCAAGCTACACATTCTTTAAGAAGATAACACACAACAACATCATAATAGCAATTACGCACAAATCATATAGCTCACAGTATTCAACAAGGTTCAATGCATCCAATCAACGCATATAGGTCTACGAATTCATCTCAACATCAATTCAACTTATTTATCTGACTTCTCACAATTCTAATGCATCAACATGGACCAACGTTATATAAAAAACAAGCAATTCCAACACGTATATAAAGCATGGGCTGGAGATTATTAAACATACCAGCAGAACTAAATTGTGAATCAAGGAATTTGAATCAACTCCTACTCCAAATTGGAATTCAAAATTCCAAATTTTTCGACAGAGATCTACATTTCGCACTACAATCTACAACTCAAAATTTCTCCCCATCATCGTTTATAATTGCGACTGCTCGATGTCGTGGGAAGTAGAAAGGATGTATGAGACAGTGACTCAATGGTCCAACCAGCGCAAAATCATTTAACTCATTGCATTGTATGCATTCAACATAATGAATGAACTTCAAGCTTGACTGAATTAATCGTTCCTCAATATGAAGGATGGATAGGGTAATGAGTGTGCCAATGGAGTGTAGTACAAGGTGTTATGGATCGAAATTTCACTTTTTAATATAATAGAACCAAAAGGATCTTACGATAGGCAGACAATATTATTTTTGAGGCAGTTGATTCCATCTATACATGGTGCATTTCTTCTCTACATATATGTTATAGAAGCTCTCGACGTGCTACATGTCTGTATTGAGGTCTAAGAATGTCCTCTTGCCACTACTTGTAAATTACAAAAACATTCTCCCAAAATGAGAGTGCAAAGCTATCAACAGAGTACCTCCTCACATAACGCAGAGAAAAAATCATGGTCATGGTAATGCCAAAACTCATCAATGAGAGAGAGGCATTTTCTGTAAAGGAAAGGAATATACAACAGATATAATGGATAGAAATCTACGTAGAATATTCCTACCACGGGAGCAGAGAATGTTGACAAACCAATGGTTCGGCGTTGTGATTTCAAACTAAGAATACCCAGGAGCAATGGCTATGTGAGGAGTATGGTCATACCTGAGTGGAAAGGCCCTTGATGAGGAGTAGGTGAAAATATGTTATGGTAGAAATAGTCAAGTACCCCCCGAGAAAGTTAGAGAGTAGAAGTTCATACCACCACTATTTTAGGTGGGGAGTTGGTGAAGAAAAGAGGATTGTGGAGGTAGATGAGGTGGTAAGCGTGTTTATATGTGGTGATACCATAATGAATGAGGAGGTGACATGTTGTTAGAGGTGATTCAAGGAAAGCAGCTTTATGGAGATCTTCAGAAAATGCACAGACTTTAAGTATGGCCAAATAGGTAAAAAGAGCACAGGTTTCAACACTCCATTCAACATTCAATGCAACACATTAAAATTATTCAATAGATAATGGAACTTAAACAATGGAGAGGATTTTTTGAAGTTATGCACATAAATATGCCATGAAGAGGAGCCTTAAATACAAGGATTCATCACCAATTTGCAAGAAATTCATCAACTCGTTGTCTATACAATATATATCCTCTTGCAGGAGCACATACACTAACCACAATGACTACATAGATGAATATCAAAGCAATGATCTTTCATATGGCCAACTCAGTCACAGGATTTCCATTTAACAACTTTTGGATGCAAATGTGGAGGAGAATAATCTGGAACAGGTGGAGGTAAATTGTCATAAACAAATTCAACACTTTGAAACTGGATGGGCTTTGAGTAATCTGGAATACGAACAAATGTATCCTTATCATATCCAAGATTTGTTCTATTTTTGTTATTGACAAACTCTTCCCAAGGTCTAATGATTGGCATGGGAAGTGTTTGTTGAATTTCTGTTTCTTTTGGCAAATTTTATCCTTCATTGGGTACTAGATCAACATCATTGATTTGTTGTTTATGGGATTATGTCTCAATGTTCTATACAAAAACAATTCCAGATTGATCACTCCACTATTGTAATTCTACTCTTTGAAACTGAGATTCAAGCTCTGAAAATTTTATCTTCTACTCCAGACAGGTTTTAATATCATAGAGGTGTTCTTGCTAATGTCTATCATCCCATCAACATTGACATGTATCAAAGAATAATTCTAATATATTATCCATTGATCCATTTCACAGCAAATGCAACAACATCAACCAATGTGCAATAATTTTTAAAGGAATTCAATACAAAAGTCTTCTCTCCTTCACTAAGGACTTCCTTTTATATAAAGTGCATAGAAAAACTCATGATATGGAACAAAAATTCTATTATAACAGCTTCTCTCACTCCTTAAATGAAACTTTCTGGAACTACTTCTAGCGTTACAGAGGTGGTGGGTATTAATATAATGTGAGATCTAAACACCATGACTGCTCATGGCTTCATCTTTGTGGTCTTCTTCATTTTTGTAACCTTCAACTACTCCACAAGGTGATTCATTAATGGCATAGTAGCAATCCTTCTAGGAAAAACTACGATGACAGTGTCAATGATGTGACTATGAAAATGTATTTTTTTTAGACTTAGACTGCTTCTTCCAAGCTACACATTCTCTAAGAAGATAACGCACAACAACATCATAATAGAAATTATGCACAGATCATATAGTTCACAGTATTCAACAAGGTTCAATGCATCCAATCAACGCATAGAGGTCTCGAACTCATCTCAACATCAATTCAACTTATTTATCTGACTTCTCACAGTGCTAACGCATCAACATGGACCAACGTTATATACAAACCAAGCAGTTCCAACATGTATATAAAGAATGGATGAAAGATTATTAAACATACTAGCAGAACTAAATTGTGAATCGAGGAATTCGAATCAACTCTTGCTCCAAATTGGCAGTCAAAATTCCAAATTTTTTGAAAGAGATCTACATTTCCCACTAGAATCTACAACTCAAAATTTCTCCCCATCATCATATATAATTGCGACTGCTCGATTTCGTGGGAGGCGGAAAGGACGTATGAGAGAGTGACTCAATGGTCCAACCAGTGAAAAATCATTTAACTCATTGCATTGTATGCATTCAACATAATGAATGAACTTCGAGCTTGACCGAATGAATCGGTCCTCAATATGAAGAATGGATAGGGTAACGAGTCTACCAATGGAGTGTAGTACAAGGTGTTATGGATACAAATTTCACTGTTTAATATAATAGAACCGAAAGGATCTTACAATAGGCTGTCAATATTATTTTTGAGGCAATTGATGCCATCTATACATGGTGCATTTCTTCTCTACAGATATGTTATAGAAGCTCTCGGTGTGCTACATATATGTATTGAGCTCTAAGAATGTTCTCCTACCACTACTTGTAAATTACAAAACCATTCTCCCAAAATGAGAGCACAAAGCTATCAACATAGTGCCTCCTCGCATAACACAGAGAAAAAATCATGGTCATAGTAATGCCAAAAATCATCAATGAGAGAGAGGTTTTTTTTGTTAAGGAAACGTATATACAAGAGATATAATGGATATACATCCACGTAGAAGATTCCTACCACGGGAACGGAGAATTTTTACAAGCCAATGGTTCGACGTTATGATTTTAGACTAAGAATAGCTAGGAGCAATGGTTATGTGAGGAGTATGGTCATACCTGAATGGAAAGGCCATTGATGAGGTGTAGGTGCAAATTTGATATGGCAGAAATAGTCAGGTACCGCCCAAGAAAGTTAGAGAGTAGAAGCTCATACCACCACTATTTAATGTAGAGAGTTGGCAAAGAAAGGTGGATTGTGGAGGTAGATGAGGTGGTAAGCGTGTTTATATGGGGTGATCCCATAATGAACAAGGAGGCGACATATTGTCAAAGGTGATTCAAGGAAAACGCTTTACGGAGGTCTTCAGAAAATGCACAGACTTTAAGTACGGCCGAACAAGTAAAAAGAGCACAAGTTTCAACACTCCATTCAACGTTCAATGCAACACATTAAAATTATTCAATAGAGAATGGAACTTAAAGAATGGAGATGATTTGTTGAAGTTACGCACATAAGTATGCCATGAAGAGGAGCCTTAAATACAGGGATTCATCACTAGTTTGCAGGAAATTCATCAACTCATTGTATATAAGATATATATCCTCTTGTAGGAGCGCATACATTAACCACAGTGATTACATAGATGAAGATCAAAACAGTGATCTTTCATATGGCCAACTCGGTCATAGTGTTTCCATTTAACAACTTTTGTTTGTGAATGTGGATGAGCATAATCCAGAACAGGTGGAGGTGAATTGTCATAAATAAATACAACACTTTGAAACTACGTGGGCTTTGAGCAATCTAGAATACGAATGGATGTATCCTTATCATATCCAAGATATGTTCTATTTTTGTTATTGACAAACTCTTCGCAAGGTCTAATGATGGGTGTGGGAAGTGTATGTTGAATTTCTGCTTCTTTCAGCAAATTTTATCCTTCATTAGGTACTAGATCAACATCATTGATTTGTTTTTTATGGGATTATGTCTCAATGTTCTGAACAAGAATAGGTTCAAATTGATCACTCCGCTATTGTAATTCTTCTCTTTGAAACTGAGATTCAAGCTCTAAAAATTCTATGTTCTACACCAGGCAGGTTTTAATATCACAAAGGGTGTTCTTGCCAATGTCTATCATCCCATCAACATTGACATGTATTAAAGAATAATTCTAATATATTATCCACTTGATCCATTTCACAACAAATGCAACAACATCAACCAATGTGCAGTAGTTTTTAAGGGAATACAATACAAAAGTCTTCTCTCCTTCACTACAGACTTCTTTTATATAAAGTGCATAGAAAAACTCATGATATGGAACAAAAACTCTATTATACCAACTTGTCTCACTCCTTAAATGACACTTTCTGGAACTACTTTTTGGAACTACTTCGAGCTTGACCAAATGAATTGTACCTCAATATGAAGGATGGATAGGGTAACGAGTCGACCAATGGAGTGTAGTACAAGGTGCTATGGATCCAAATTTCACTTTTTAATATAATAGAATTGAAAGGATATTACAATAGGCTGCCAATATTATTTTTGAGGCAGTTGATGCCATCTATACATGGTGCATTTCTTCTCTACATATATGTTATAGAAGCTCTCAGTGTGTTACATATATGTACTGAGCTCTAATAATGTTCTCCTGCCACTACTTGTAAATTACAAAACCATTCTCCCAAAATGAGAGCACAAAGCTATCAACGGAGTGCCTCCTCGCATAACACAGAGAGAAAATCATGGTCATAGTAATGCCAAAACTCATCAAAAAGAGAGAGAGGAATTTCCTATTAAGGAAAGATATATACAAGAGATATAATGGATAGACATCCACGTAGAAGATTCCTACCACGGGAACAGAGAATTTTGACAAGCCAATGGTTCAGCGTTATGATTTTAGACTAAGACTAGATAGTAGCAATGGTTATTTGAGGAGTATGGTCATACCTGAATGGAAAGGCCCTTGATGAGGAGTAGGTACAAATATGATATGGCAGAAATAATCAGGTACCACCCGAGAAATTTAGATAGTAGAAGCTCGTACCATCTCTATTTAAGGTGGAGAGTTGGTGAAGAAAGGCGGATTGTGGAGGCAGATGAGGTGGTAAGCATGTTTATATGGGGTTATCCCATAATGAATGAGGAGGTGACATGTTGTCAGAGATGATTCAAGTAAAATAGCTTTACAGAGGCCTTCAGAAAATGCATGGACTTTAACTACGGCCGAACAGGTAAAAAGAGCACAGGTTTCAACACTCCATTCAACGTTCAATGCAACACATTAAAATTATTCAACAGATAATATAACTTAAACAATGGAGAGGATTTGTTGAAGTTACGCACATAAATATGCCTGAAGAGGAGCCTTAAATACAGGGATTTGTCACCCGTTTGCAAGAAATTCATCAACTCATTGTATATACGATATATATCCTCTTGTAGGAGCGCATACATTAACTACAATGATTACATAGATGAAGATCAAAAAAATGATATTTCATTTGGTCAACTCAGTCACAGTGTTTCCATTTAACAACTTTTGGCTGTGAATGTGGACGCGCATAATCTGGAACAGGTGGAGGTGAATTGTCATAAATAAATAAAACACTTTGAAACTGCATGGGCTTTGAGTAATCTAGAATACGAACGGATATATCATTATCATATCCAAGATATGTTCTATTTTTGTTATTGACAAACTCTTCCCAAGGTCTAATGATGGGCGTGGGAAGTGTATGTTGAATTTTTGCTTCTTTCATAAAATTTTATCCTTTATTAGGTACTAGATCAACATCATTGATTTGTTGTTTATGGGATTATGTCTCAATGCTCTGAACAAAAATAGGTTCAGATTGATCATTCCACTATTGTTATTCTAATCTTTGAAACTAAGATTCAAGATTTTAAAATTCTATCTTCTACTCCAGGTAGATTTTAATATCACAGAGGGTGTTCTTGCCAATGTCTATCATCCCATCAACATTGACATGTATTAAATAATAATTCTAATATATTACACATTTGATCCATTTCACAGTGAATGCAACAACATCAACCAATGTGCAATAATTTTTAAAGGAATTCAATACGAAAGTCTTCTCTCCTTCACTAAGGACTTCTTTTATATAAAGTGCATAGAAAAACTCATGATATGGAACAAAAACTCTATTATACCAGCTTGTCTCACTCCTTAAATGACACTTTCTGGAAATACTTCTAGCGTTGCCACCAGGTGGTGGGTATTAATATAATCTGAGATCTAAGCACCATGATTGCTCATAGCTTCAGCTTTGTGGTCTTCTTCATTTTTGTAACCTTCGACTACTCCACAAGGTGATTCCTTAATGGCGTGGTAGCAATCCTTCTAGGTAAAACTACGATGAGAGAGGCAATGATGTGACTATGAAAATGTATTTTTTTTTAGAATTAGACTGCTTCTTCCAACCTACACATTCTTTAAGAATAAAATGCACAACAACATCATAATAGAAATTACGTATAGATCATATAGTTCACAGTATTCAACAAGGTTCAATGCATCCAATCAATGCATAGAGGTCTACAAATTCATCTCAACATCAATTCAACTTATTTATTTGACTTCTCACAATGCTAATGCATCAACATGGACCAACGTTATATACAAACCAAGTAGTGCCAACACATATATAAAGCATGGACCGGAGATTATTAAACATACTAGCATAACTAAATTGTGAATTGAGGAATTTGAATCAACTCTTGCTCCAAATTGGTAGAGAAAATTCCAAATTTTTCGATAGAGATCTACATTTCCCACTAGAATATACAACTCAAAATTTCTCCCCATCATCGTATATAATTGAGACTGCTCGATGTCGTGGGAGATAGAAAGGACGTATGAGAGAGTGACTCAATGGTAGAACCAACACAAAACCATTTAACTCATTGCATTGTATGCATTCAACATAATGAATGAACTTCAAGCTTGACCGAATGAATCATTCCCCAATATGAAGAATGGATAGGGTAATGAGTCTACCAATGGAGTGTAGTACAAGGTGTTATGGATCCAAATTTCACTTTTTAATATAATAGAACCAAAAGGATCTTATGATAGGCTACCAATATTATTTTTGAGGCAGTTGATGCCATCTATACATGGTGCCTTTCTTCTCTACATATATGTTATAGAAGCTCTCGACATGCTACATATCTGTATTGAGTTCTAAGAATGTTCTCCTGCCACTACTTGTAAATGACAAAACCATTCTCCCAAAATGAGAGCACAAAGCTATCAACAGAGCACCTCCTCACATAATGTAGAGAAAAAATCATGGTCATGGTAACACCAAAACTCATCAATGAGATAGAGGCGTTTTTTGTTAAGGAAAGGAATATACAAGAGATATAATGGATAGACATCGATGAAGAAGATTCCTACCACGGGAACAAAGAATTTTTACAAGCCAATGGTTCGGCGTTAAGATTTCAGACTAATAATATCCAGGAGCAATGTTTACGTCAGGAGTATGGTCATACCTAAATGGAAAGGCCCTTGATGAGGAGTAGATGCAAATATGTTATGGCAGAAATAGTGAAGTACCCCCCGAGGAAGTTAGAGAGTAGAAGCTCATACCACTACTATTTAAGGTGGAGAGTTGGTGAAGAAAGGCAGATTGTGGAGGTAGATGAGGTGGTAAGTGTGTTTATATGGGGTGAATCCCATAATGAATGAGGAGGTGACATGTTGTTAGAGGTGATTCAAGGAAAACATCTTTACAGAGGCCTTCAGAAAATGCATGGACTTTAAGTACAACCGAACAGGTAAAAAGAGCACAGGTTCCAACACTCCATTCAACCTTTAATGCAACACATTATAATTTTTCAACAGAGAATGGAACTTAAACAATGGAGAGGATTTGTTGAAGTTATGCACATAAATATGCCATGAAGAGGAGCCTTAAATACAAGGATTCATCACCATTTTGTACGAAATTCATCAACTCATTGTATATACGATAATATCCTCTTGCAGGAGAACATACACTAACCAAAATGATTACATAGATGAAGATCAAATCATATGGCCAACTGGGTCATAGTGTTTCCATCTAACAACTTTTGGCTGCGAATGTGGAGGAGCATAATCTAGAACAAGTGGAGGTGAATTGTCATAAATAAACCCAGCACTTTGAAACTAGATGGGCTTTGAGTAATTTGGAATACGAACAGATGTATCCTTATCATTTCCAAGATATGTACTATTTTTGTTATTGGAAAACTCTTCCCAAGGTCTAATGATGGGCGTGGGAAGTGTATGTTGAATTTCTGCTTCTTTCGGAAAATGTTCTCTTTCATTGGGCACTAGATCAACATCATTGATTTGTTGTTTATGGGATTATGTCTCAATGTTCTAAAAAAAATAGGTTCAGATTGATCACTCTACTATTGTAATTTTGCTCTTTGAAACTTAGATTCAAGCTCTGAAAATTATATCTTCTACTCCAGGCAGGTTTTAATATCAGAGAGGGTGTTATTGCCAATGTCTATCATCCCATCAACATTTACATGTATTAAAGAATAATTCTAATATATTATCCATTTGATCCATTTCACAGAAAATGCAACAACATCAACCAATGTACAATAATTTTCAAGGAATTCAATACAAATTTCTTCTCTCCTTCACTAAGGACTTCTTTTATATAAAGTGCATAGAAAAACTCATGATATGGAACAAAAACTCTATTATACCAGTTTGTCTCACTCCTTAAATGACACTTTCTGGAACTACTTCCAACGCGTCGCGAGGAGGTGGGTATTAAGATAATGTGAGATCTAAACACCATGACTGCTCATGGCTTCAGCTTTCTGGTCTTCTTCATTTTTGTAACCTTCAACTACTCCACAAGGTGATTCCTTAATGGCGAGGTAGCGATCCTTCTAGGGAAAACTACGATGAGAGAGGCAACGATGTGACTATGAAAATGTATTTATTTTAGACTTAGACTACTTCTTCCAAGCTACACATTCTTTAAGAAGATAATGCACAACAACATCATAATAGAAATTACGCACAAATCATGTAGTTTAGAGTATTCAACAAGGTTCAATGCATCCAATCAACGCATAGAGGTATACGAATTCATCTCAACAACAATTCAACTTATTTATTTGACTTCTCACAATGCTAATGCAGTAACATGGACCAATGTTATATACAAACCAAGTAGTGCCAACACGTATATAAAGCATGGACTGGAGATTATTAAACGTACCAGCATAACTAAATTGTGAATCAAGGAATTTGAATCAACTCTTGCTCTAAATTGGTAGTCAAAATTCCAAATTTTTCAACAGAGATCTACATTTCCCACTAGAATCTACAACTCAAAATTTCTCCCCATCATCATATATAATTGCGATTGCTCGATGTCGTGGGAGGTAGAAAGGACATATGAGAGAGTGTCTCAATGGTCCAACCAGTGCAAAATCATTTAACTCATTGCATTGTATGTATTCAACATAATGAACGAACTTCGAGCTTGACCGAATGAATCATTCCTCAATATGAAGGATGTATAGGGTAACGAGTCTACCAATGCAGTGTAGTACAAGCTATTATGGATCCAAATTTCACTTTTTAATATAATAGAACCAAAAGGATCTTACAATAGGCTGCCAATATTATTTTTGAGGTAGATGATGCCATCTATGCATGGTGCATTTCTTCTCTACAGATATGTTATAGAAGCTCTAGGCATGCTACATATCTGTATTGAGCTCTAAGAATGTACTCCTACCACTACTTGTAAATTACAAAACCATTCCCCCAAAATGAGAGTACAAAGATATCAACATAGTGCCTCCTTGCATAATGCAAAGAAAAAAACATGGTCATGGTAACGCCAAAAATCATCAATGAGAGAGAGGCATTTTCTGTAAAGGCAAGGCATATACAAGAGATATAATGGATAGACATCCACATAGAAGATTCCAACCATGGGAACAGAGAATTTTGACAAGCCAATGGTTTGGTGTTATGATTTCAAACTAAGAATAGCCAGGAGCAATGGTTATGTGAGGAGTATGGTCATACCTAAATGGAAAGGTCCTTGATGAGGAATAGGTGCAAATATGTTATGGCAGAAATAGTCAGGTACCCCCCTAGAAAGTTAGAGTGTAGAAGCTCATACCACCGCTATTTAAGGTTTAGAGTTGGTGAAGAAAGTCAGATTGTGGAGGTAGATGAGGTGGCAGGCGTTTTTATATGGGGTGATCCCATAATAAATGAGGAGGTGACATGCTGTTAAAGGTGATTCAAGGAAAGCAACTTTACGGAGGCCTTCAGAAAATGCACAGACTTTAAATACGGCCTAACAGGTAAAAAGAGCACAAGTTTCAACACTCCATTCAACGTTCAATGCAACACATTAAAATTCTTCAACAGAGAATGGAACTTAAACAATGGAGAGGATTTGTTGAAGTTACGCACATAAATATGCCATGAAGAGGAGCCTTAAATACAGGGATTCATCACCAATTTGCAGGAAATTCATCAACTCATTGTATATACGATATATATCCTCTTGCAAGAGTGCATACACTAACCACAATGATTACATAGATGAAGATCAAGACAATGATATTTCATATGGCCAACTCGATCATAGTGTTTCCATTTAGAAACTTTTGGCTATGAATGTGGAGGAGCATTATTTGGAACAAGTGGAGGTGAATTGTCATAAATAAATCTAGCACTTTGAAACTAGATGGGCTTTGAGTAATCTGGAATACGAATGGATGTATCTTATCATATCCAAGATCTGTTCTATTTTTGCTATTGACAAACTATTCCCAATGTCTAATGATGGGCATGGGAAGTGTATGTTGAATTTCTGCTTCTTTTGGCAAATTTTCTCCTTCATCGGGCACTAGATCAACATCATTGATTTTTTGTTTATGGGATTATGTCTCAATGTTCTGAACAAAATTAGGTTCAGATTGATCACTCCACTATTGTAATTTTTCTCTTTGAAACTAAGATTCAAGCTCTGAAAATTCTATCTTCTACTCCAGGTAGGTTTTAATATCGCAGGGGGTGTTCTTGCCAATGTCTATCGTCCCATAAACATTGACATGTATTAAAGAATAATTCTAATATATTATCCATTTGATCGATTTCATAGCAAATGCAACAACATCAACTAATGTGCAATAATTTTTTAAGGAATTCAATACAAAAGTCTTCTCTCCTTCACTAAGGACTTCTTTTATATAAAGTGCATAGAAAAACTCATGATATGGAACAAAAACTCTATTATACCAGCTTGTCTCACTCCTTAAATGACACTTTCTGGAACTACTTCCACCATTGCCACGAGGTGGTGGGTATTAAGATAATGTGAGATCTAAACACCATGACTACTCATGGCTTCAGCTTTGTGCTCTTCTTCATTTTGGTAACTTTCAACTACTCCACAAGGTGATTCCTTAATGGCGTGGTAGCAATCCTTCTAGGGAAAACTACAATGGGAGAGGCAACGATGTGACTATGAAAATGTAATTTTTTTAGACTTAGACTGCTTCTTCCAAGCTACAAATTCTTTAAGAAGATAACGCACAACAATATCATAATAGAAATTACGCACATATCTTATGGTTCATAGTATTCAACGAGGTTCAATGCATCTAATCAACGCATAAAGGTCTACGAATTCATCTCAAGATCAATTCAACTTATTTATCTGACTTATCAAAACGCTAACACATCAACATGGACCAACATTATATACAAAACAAGCAGTGCCAACACGTATATAAAGCATGGACTGGAGATATTAAACATGCCAGCAGAATGAAATTGTGAATCAAGGAATTTTAATCAACTCTTGCTCCAAATTGGCAGTCAAAATTCCAATTTTTTGACAGAGATCTACATTTCCCACTAGAATCTACAACTCAAAATTTCTCCCCATCATCATATATATTTGTGACTGCTCGACATCATGGGAGGTAGAAAGGACATATGAGAGAGTGACTCAATGGTCCAACCAGTGCAAAATCATTTAACCCATTGCATTGTATGCATTCAACATGGTGAATGAACTTCGATCTTGACCGAATGAATCGTTCCTCAATATGAAGGATGGATAGGGTAACGAGTCTACCAATGGAGTGTAGTACAAGGTGTTATGGATCCAAATTTCACTTTTTAATATAATAGAACCAAAATGATCTTACGATAGGTTGCCATATTATTTTTGAGGCAGTTGATGCCATCTATACATGGTGCATTTCTTCTCTACAGATATGTTATAGAAGCTCTCGGCATGATACATATTTGTATTGAGCTCTAAGAATGTACTTCTGCCACTACTTGTAAATTACAAAACCATTCTCCCAAAATGAGAGCACAAAGCTATCAACAGAGTGCCTCCTCACATAATGTAGAGAAAATATCATGGTCATGGTAACGCCAAAACTCATCAACGAGAGAGAGGCATTTTCTATAAAGGAGAGGAATATACAAGAGATATAATGGATAGACATCCACGTAGAAGATTCCTACAATGGGAACAAAGAATTTTGATAAGCCAATGGTTCAGCGTTATGATTTCAGACTAAGAATAGCTAGGAGCAACGGTTATGTGAGGAGTATGGTCATACCTGAATGGAAAGGCCCTTGATGAGGAGTAGGTGCAAATATGTTATGGCAGAAATAGTCAGGTACCCCCCGAGAAAGTTAGAGAGTAGAAGCTCATACCACCGCTATTTAAGGTAGAGAGTTGGTGAAGAAAGGTGAATTGTGGAGGTAGATGAGGTGGTAAATGTGTTTATATGGGGTGATCCCATAATGAATGAGGAGGTGACATGTTATCAGAGGTGATTCAAGGAAAACAACTTTACGGAGGCCTTCAGAAAATGCACAGACTTTAAGTATGGCTGAACAAGTAAAAAGAGCACATGTTTCAACAGTCCATTCAACAATGCAACACATTAAAATTATTCAATAGAGAATGGAGCCTAAACAATGGAGAGGATTTGTTGAAGTTATGCACATAAACATGCCATGAAGAGGAGCCTTAAATACAGGGATTCATCACTAGTTTGTAGGAAATTCATCAACTCATTGCATATACGATATATATCCTCTTGCAGGAGTGCATACAATAACCACAATGATTACATAGATGAAGATCAAGACAGTGATCTTTCATATGGCCAACTCTATCACATTGTCTCCATTTAACAACTTTTGGCTGCAAATGTGGAGGAGCATAATCTTGAACAGGTCGAGATGAATTGTCATAAATAAATCTAGCACTTTGAAACTGGATGGGCCTTGAGTAATCTGGAATATGAACGGATGTATCCTTATCATATCCAAGATCTATTCTATTTTTGTTATTGACAAACTCTTCTCATGGTCTAATGATGGGCGTGGGAAGTGTATGTCAAATTTCTGCTTCTTTCAGCAAATTTTCTCCTTCATTAGGTACTAGATCAACATCATTGATTTGTTGTTTATGGGATTATGTCTCAATGTTCTAAACAAAAATAGGTTTAGAATGATCACTCCACTATTGTAATTCTGATCTTTGAAACTGAGATTCAAGCTCTGAAAGTTCTATCTTCTACTTCAGGAAGGTTTTAATATGAAAGAGGGTGTTCTTTCCAATGTCTATCATCCCATCAACATTGACATGTATTAAAGACTAATTCTAATACATTATCCAGTTGATCCATTTCACAGTAAATGCAACAAAATCAACCAATCTGCAATATTGTTTAAAGGGATTCAATACAAAAGTCTTCTCTCCTTCACTAAGGACTTCTTTTATATAAAGTGCATAGAAAAACTCATGATATGGAACAAAAACTCTATTATACCAGCTTGTCTCACTCCTTAAATGACACATTCTGGAACTACTTCCAGTGTTGCAGGAGGTGGTGGGTATTAAGCTAATGTGAGATCTAAACACCATGACTGCTCATGGCTTCAACTTTGTGGTCTTCTTCATTTTTGTAACCTTCGACTACTCCACAAGTTGATTCCTTAATGGCGTGGTAGCAAGACTTCTAGAGAAAACTACGATGAGAGAGGCAACGATGTGATTATGAAAATGTATTTTTTTAATACTTAGACTGCTTCTTCCAAGCTACACATTCTTTAAGAAGATAACGCACAACAACATCATAATAGAAATTACGCACAGATCATATAGCTCATAATATTCAACAAGGTTCAATGCATCCAATCAACGCATAGAGGTCTATGAATTCATCTCAACATCAATTCAACTTATATATCTAACTTCTCACAATGCTAACGCATCAACGTGGCCAACGTTATATACAAACCAAGTAGTGCTAACACGTATATAAAGCATGGACTGGAGATTATTAAACATACTAGCAGAACTAAATTCTGAATCGAGTAATTTGAATCAACTCTTGCTCCAAATTGGCAGTTAAAGTTCCAAATTTTTTGACAGAGATCTACATTTCCCACTAGAATATACAACTCAAAATTTCTCCCCATCATCATTATAATTGTGACTGCTCGATGTCATGGGAGGTAGAAAGGATGTATAATAGAGTGACTCAATAGTCCAACTAGCGCAAAATAACTTAACTCATTGCATTATATGCATTCAACATAATGAATGAACTCCGAGCTTGACCGAATGAATCGTTCCTCAATATGAAGGATGGATAGAGTAATGATTCTACCAATGAAGTGTAGTACAAGGTGTTATGGATCCAAATTTCACTTTTTAATATAATAGAACCAAAAGGATCTTACGATAGGCTACCAATATTATTTTTGAGGTAGTTGATGCCATCTATGCATGGTGCATTTCTTCTCTACAGATATGTTATAGAAGCTCTCGGCGTGCTACATATTTATATTGATCTTTAAGAATGTCCTCCTTCCACTACTTGTAAATTACAAAACCATTCTCCCAAAATGAGAGCACAAAGCTATCAACAAAGTGCCTCCTCGCATGACACAGAGAAAAAAACATGGTCATGGTAATGCCAAAACTCATCAATGAGAGAGAGGCGTTTTCTGTAAAGGAAAGGGATATACAAGAGATATCATGGATAGACATCCACGTAGAAGATTCCTACCACGGGAACAAAGAATTTTGACAATCCAATGGTTCGACGTTATGATTTCAAACTAAGAATAGCCAGGAGCAATGGTTATGTGAGGAGTATGGTCATACCTGAATGGAAAGGCCCTTGATGAGGAGTAGGTGCAAATATGGTATGCTAGAAATAGTCAGGTACCCCCCGAGAAAGTTAGAGAGTAGAAGCTCATACCACCGTTATTTAAGGTGGAGAGTTGGTGAACAAAGGCAGATTATGGAGGTAGATAAGGTGGTAAGCGTGTTTAAATGGGATGATCCCATAATGAATGACGAGGTGACATGTTGTCAGAGGTGATTCAAGCAGAGAATGGAATTTAAACAATGGAGAGGATTTGTAGAATTTACACACATAAATATGCCATGAAGAGGAGCCTTAAATACAAGGATTCATCACCAGTTTTCAGGAAATTCATCAACTCATTGTATATACAATATATGTCCTCTTGCAGGAGCGCATACACTAACCACAATGATTACATAGATGAAGATCAAAATAATGATCTTTCATATGGCCAAGTCGGTCACAGTGTTTCCATTTAACAACTTTTGGTTGCGAATGTGGAGGAGCATAATCTGGAACAGGTGGAGGTGAATTGTCATAAATAAATCCAGCACTTTCAAACTAGGTGGGCTTTGAGTAATTTGGAATATGAACAGATTTATCCTTATCATATCCAAGATCTATTCTATTTTTTTTATTGACAAACTCGTCCCAAGGTCTAATGATGGGTGTGGGAAGTGTATGTTGAATTTCTACTTCTTTCGGCAAATTGTATCCTTCATTGGGTACTAGATCAACATCACTAATTTATTGTTTATGGGATTATTTCTAAATGTTATGAACAAAAATAGGTTCAGATTAATCACTCCACTATTATAATTCTGCTCTTTGAAACTGAGATTCAAGCTCTGAAAATTATATCTTCTACTCCAGGCAAGTTTTAATATCACAGAGGGTGTTCTTGCCAATGTCTATCATCCCATCAACATTGACATGTATTAAAGAATAATTATAATATATTATCCATTTGATCCATTTCACAGAAAATGCAACAACATCAACCAATGTGCAATAATTTTTAAAGGAATTCAATACAAAAGTCTTCTCTCCTTCACCAAGGACTTCTTTTATATAAAGTGCATAGATAAACTCATGACATGGAACAAAAACTCTATTATACTAGCTTGTCTCACTCCTTAAATGACAATTTCTGGAACTACTTCTAGCATTGCCACGAGGTGGTGGGTATTAAGATAATGTGAGATCTAAACACAATGACTGCTTATGGCTTCAGCTTTGTGGTCTTCTTCATTTTTGTAACCTTTGACTACTCCACAAGGTGATTCCTTAATGGTGTGATAGCAATCCTTCTAGGGAAAAATACGATGAGAGAGGCAACGATGTGACTATGAAAATGTAATTTTTTTAGACTTAGACTGCTTCTTCCAAGCTACACATTCTATAAGAAGATAACGCACAACAACATCATAATAGAAATTATGCATAGATCATATAGTTCATAGTATTCAACAAGATTCAATGCATCCAATCAACACATAGAGGTCTACGAATTTATCTCAAAATCAATTGAACTTATTTATCTGACTTCTCACGACGCTAACACATCAACATGGACCAACGTTATATGCAAACCAAGCAGTGCCAACACATATATAAAGCATGGACTCGAGATTATTAAACATACCAATAGAACTAAATTGTGAATCAAGGAATTTGAATCAACTCTTGCTTCAAATTGGCAGTCAAAATTCCAAATTTTTCGGCAAATATCTACATTTCCCACTAGAATCTACAACTCAAAATTTCTCCCGATCATCGTTTAAAAATGCAACTGCTCGATTTCATGGGAGGTAGAAAGGACGTATGAGAGAGTGACTCAATGGTCCAACCAGCGCAAAATATTTTGACTCATTGCATTGTATGCATTCAACATAATGAATGAACTTCGAGCTTGACCGAATGAATCATTCCTCAATATGAAGGATGGATAGGGTAACGAGTCTACCAATGGAGTGTAGTACAAGGTGTTATGGATCCAAATTTCACTTTTTAATACAATAGAACCAAAAGGATCTTACGATAGGCTGCCAATATTATTTTTGAGGTAGTTGATGCCATCTATACATGGTGCATTTCTTCTCTACAAATATGTTATAGAAGCTATCAGTGTGCTACATATCTGTATTGAGCTCTGGGAATGTTCTCCTGCAACTACTTGTAAATTACAAAACCATTCTCCCAAAATGAGAGCACAAAGCTATCAACAGAGTGCCTCCTCGCATAACATAGAGAAAAAATAATGGTCATAGTAATGCCAAAACTCATCAATGAGAGAGGCGTTTTCTGTTAAGGAAAGGAATATACAGGAGATATAATGGATAGACATCAATGTTGAAGATTCCTACCATGGGAACAAAGAATTTTGATAAGCCAATGGTTCAGCGTTATGATATCAGACTAAGAATAGCCAGCAGCAATGGTTATGTGAGGAGTATGGTCATACCTGAATGGAAGGGCCCTTGATGAGGAGTAGGTGCAAATATGATATGGAAAAAATAGTCAGGTACCCCCTGAGAAAGTTAAAGAGTAGAAGCTCATACCACTGCTATTTAAGGTGGAGAGTTGGTGAAGAAAGGCAGATTGTGGAGGTATATGAGGTGGTAAGCGTGTTTATATGGGGTGATCCCATAATGAATGAGGAGGTGACATGTTGTCAGAGGTGATTCAAGGAAAACAAATTTATGGAGGCAAAAATGCACGGACTTTAAGTACGACTGAAAGCTAAAAAGAGCACAGGTTTCAACACTCCATTCAACGTTCAATGCAACACATTAAAATTATTCGACAGGGAATGGAACTTAAACAATGGAGAGGATTTGTTGAAGTTACGCACATAAATATGCCATGAAGAGGAGCCTTAAATACAGGGATTCATCACTAGTTTGCAAAAAATTCATCAATCTCATTGTATATACGATATATATCCTCTTGTAGTAGCACATACATTAACTACAATGAACATAGATGAAGATCAAAATAGTGATCTTTCATATGGCCAACTCGGTCATAGTGTTCCCATTTAAAAAAATTTGGCTGCGAATGTGGAGGAGCATAATCTGGAACAGGTGGAGGTGAATTGTCATAAATAAATACAGCACTTTGAAACTCGATGGGCTTTGAGTAATCTGGAATACGAACAGATGTATCCTTATCATATCCAAGATATGTTATATTTTTGTTATTGACAAACTCTTCCCAAGGTCTAATGATGGGCGTGTGAAGTGTATGTTGAATTTTTGCTTCTTTCAGCAAATTTTATCCTTCATTGGGTACTAGATCAACATCATTGATTTATTGTTTATGGGATTATGTCTCAATGTTCTGAACAAAAATAGGTTCAGATTGATCACTCCACTATTATAATTCTACTCTTTGAAACTGAGATTCAAGCTCTGAAAATTCTATCTTCTACTCCAGTCAGGTTTTAATATCATAGAGGGTGTTCTTGCCAACATCTATCATCCCATCAAAGAATAATTCTAATATATTATCCATTTGGTCCATTTCACAGCAAATGCAACAACATCAACCAATGTGCAATAATTTTTAAAGGAATTCTATACAAAAGTCTTCTTCCTTCACTAATGACTTCTTGTATATAAAGTGCATGGAAAAACTCATGATATGGAACAAAAACTCTATTATACCAGCTTATCTCACTCCTTAAATGACACTTTCTAGAACTACTTCCAGCATTGCCACAAGGTGGTGGGTATTAAGATAATGTGAGATCTAAACACCATGACTGCTCATGGCTTTAGCTTTGTGGTCTTTTCTAGTCAATTTAACGTCTTAAATTGCTCTACATAAATTATCAATCTGGGTATCGTAAACTGATGAAGTGTGGTGCACTATATGTGCTTAGTTAACCTTTCTCTTACTTCGTTGTTCTATAGTTTATGTTGTTTTTGGGGTTTTGTTCTTGTTGGTTTTCTAATGACTATGAGACCCAGTATCCTTGCTGCTTCAACAAAAGGACAAG